>CANXYI011088265.1:0-11151 GCA_948208565.1 Hura crepitans
AGGTGGCTAGTTTTGCACCAAATACAATACAGGGGACTGGTAATGTATCCATACCTAAACCTAATAATGCTGTACAGCATCCACAACCATTAGTGCCTAGTCAACAATAAGTAGAAGCATCACCTATTTTGTTGCAGCATATAGTAAATTTGCTTAGACATACCTCTACTACTACTGCTACTGCATCTCCACCTCCTTCAGCTCTAGTACCACCTCTACCACCAGTTCCTCTACAAAATAATCCTTTAGAAAGGTTGAGAAAGATAGGAGCTATTGATTTCCTAGGAAGGAGGGAGGATGATACAGCTAAATTTGAATATTTGCTAGACAGGACATCCAGGGTGTTGGAGCAGTTGAATTGTACTAAGGTAGAGAATCTGCAGTGTGCCACTTATCTTTTGCATGAAGAAGCCTATAATTAGTGGAACACTATCAAGAGAAGAAAAATACTAGCAGATTTGACTTGGGAATTTTTCCTTGCAGAGTTGAGGAAAACATACATACTTGACTCCTACAAGGATAAAAAGAGACAAGAATTCCTAGATTTGAAATAAGGGAGGAGAACAATGTCGGAGTATGAAAAGGATTTTACCAAACTTCTGAAGTATGCTAAAGAATTCATTCCTAATGAGAAGAAGAAATGCAAGAGAGTTTTGTTAGGATTGAATGTGGAGTTAAGGATGCAGATAGCCAATCCAAGAGAGAGGGAATTTGCCATGTTGGTGTCAATTGCATACGATATGGAAGAAGTGGTACAAGAAAAGAGGGACCTCTTTTAAAGAAAGAGGTAGTTTATTGTGGGATAGTTTAGTGCAGTGTTGAAAGATGGGAAAAAGAAGAGAGAGGGTTAGTTATAGGTATAATCTCAGTCTAGGCCTTAAGGTCAGATAGGGTATTAGGGGTTGACACAGGCATAGACCCAGAGGTTGGGATAAGCTTCAACTCGCAGACCTCAATTACATCCTCAGGTTGATAGTCTTCATAATAAGAGGGTAATAGAAATGAACCTCCCACCTACACTATTTATCAAAGGAAATATTGGGGGCAGTGTAGGTTAGCCAGAAAAGGGGAGTGTTATCTTTGTTATGCCTGAGATCATTTTAAAAGTTAGTGTTCTCAGAAATAATCATAGGAAGCTCAAACACAAGTATCTAATGTGATGCCTCTGAGCAGGGGTTAGAGGCAAGCTAGAGGAGAGTAGCCTAATGCTAACCAAGGTACTAGAACTGAGGTGTGTGCTCTAACCTGGCAGTATGTTATTAGAGCCCGAGAAGAGGTTGCAACACTAAATGTCATAACTAGTACTTTTTACTTATTTGATGTTTTAGTTTTGGCTTTGATAGACCCTAGTTCCACACACTCTTATGTATGTTCTGCACAAGAATAGAATAGGTCGTTAGAGCTTAAGCATGTTAATATAGACATCTAAGTTAGTAATCCTATAGGGCAGTGTGTGGTGGTGAACAAGGTGTATAGGCAATGTCCTCTAGTGATTTAGGGGCATAGATTCTCTGTTGATTTAATTGATTTACCCTTCAATGAGTTTGATGTAATTTTAAGGATGGATTTGTTGACTGAACATCAAGCCATTATTGATTGTAGACATAAGAAATTAACCCTCTATACTATAAGGGGACAACTAGTGATAGTGGATGGTGAGAGAAGTATGAACAATCTTATCTCCGCTTTAAAGGCACAGAGACTTCTTTGGAAGGTTTATAAGGCATATTTGACCTATGCTATTGACTTGAATTTTTCTAATTCTAATTTAGCCCATATTCCAATTGTTTCTGAGTTTCTTGATGTATTTCTTATTAAGCTACTAGGCTTACCCCCTCAGAGGGAGCTAAATTTTGAAATTGAGGTATATCTTAGTATAGCTTTAATATCTATTGCTCCTTATAGAATGGCACTTGCTGAGTTAAAAGAATTGAAGGTACATTTACAAGAACTACTAGATAAAAGTTTTATCTGACCTAGTGTATCACCTTAGGGAGCACCTGTGCTATTTGTAAAGAAGAAAGATAGGTCGCTTAGGTTATGAATTGACTATAGGCAGTTGAATAGAATGACTATGAAGAATAAGTATCCCTTGCCTAGGATAAATGACCTCTTTGATTAGTTGAGAGGGTCAAGTGTATTTTCAAAAATTGATATGAGATCTGGATATCATCAGCTAATGATTAAGGAGGCTGATATCCTTAAAACTACCTTTAAAACCCAATACGGGCATTAGGAGTTTATAGTGATGCCATATGGGCTCACCAATGCCCTAGCAGCTTTCATGGATCTCATGAGTAAAGTTTTCTAGCCTTATCTAGATTAGTTCATGGTGGTGTTCATAGATCACATCTTAGTGTACTCTAAAAGCCATGAAGAGCATGAACAATATCTTAAGGTTACATTACAGACCTTGAAAGAGAGGCAGTTGTATGCTAAGCTCAGTAAGTTTAAGTTTTGGCTGAGGGAAGTTGTCTTTCTGGACCACATAGTTTTAATTGTAGGAAACAGAGTTAAACCCAGTAAAGTGAAAGCAGTGCTAAAATAGGAACCACCTAAGAATGTAATAGAAGTGAGAAGTTTTTTAGGGTTAGTTAGGTATTAAAGGAGATTTATGAAAGGATTCTCCATCATTGCCACTCCTTTGACCAGACTTGTTCAAAAAAATGTGAGATTTGAGTGGGATGATAAGTGTCAAGCTAGTTTTGAGCAATTGAGGAAGATGCTGGTAGAGGCTCCTATCCTGATTCAACCTTAATAGGGTACGAACTTTATTATGTACAATGATGCTTCATTTAATGGCTTGGGTTGTGTACTAATGTAGGAGGGAAAGGTTGTGGCTTATGCTTCAAGATAGTTGAAGCCATATGAGAGGAATTACCCTACCCATGACTTGGAGCTAGCTACCATTGTGTTTGCTTTGAAGATCTAGAGGCACTATCTGTACGGAGAGAAATGCTACATATATATAGATCATAAGAGCTTGAAACATCTCCTTACTTAGAAAGAGTTAAACCTGAGGTAGAGAAGATGGTTGGAACTAATGAAGGATTATGACTGCCTAATTAATTACCACCCAGAGAAAGCTAATGCGGTGGTGAATGCTTTAAGTAGGAAGTTTATGATGTCTTTAAAAGCTATGAATGTCAAGTTGCAATACACTTTAGAAGATACTATATTGGCTGAGTTACGGATGAAGCTAGAGTTTAAACAATAGGTTAAAGAAAGTCAAATGAAAGATGACTAGTTGGTTTAGATGGCAAGAAAAGGTAAAGAGAGGAAGGCTAGAGGGTTTAAGTTAGCAGAAAATGGGTATCTATATTATCAGAATAGCTTATATACCTAATACAGATGACCTGAGGTTGCAAATACTCAAGGAAGCACATGAGGCTCCTTATTCCATACATCCTGGGAGCACAAAGATGTATTTGTACCTAAAGTCCTATTATTTGTGGCCTGGTATGAAAAAAAAGGAGGCAGAATATGTTGCCAAGTGTTTGACATGCCAGTAAGTCAATGCTGAGCATCAGGTTCCTTCTAGATTTCTATATCCTATAGCAATACTAGAATGGAAATGGGAGAAAGTAACCATGGACTTTGTGATGGGTTTAGCTTTGAGTAAAGGTAAATGTGATGCTTCATGGGTAATAATGGACAGATTGACAAAGAGAACTCATTTAATTCTAGTTAGGATGGATTATTCCTTAGAAAGGCTAGCTAAACTATATTTGGATGAGATAGTTAGATTGCATGGTGTGCCAGTGACTATTATTTTTGATAGAGATCCTCATTTCACTTTTAGGTTTTAGAAGAAGTTGTAGGGAGCATTAGGCACTAGACTAGCCTACAACACATCCTTTCATCCTCAGACTGATGGATAATTAGAGAGGGCAATATAGATACTTGAAGACATGTTACAGGGATGTGCTATTAAGCTTAAGGGTAACTGGGACCAATATTTATCTTTGGTAGAGTTTGCCTATAATAACAATTACCAAGTTAGCTTAGGGATGGCACTTTATGAGGCATTATATGGTCAACGATGTAGGACTCCCTTGTGTTAGGATAAAGTTAGAGAGAGAAAGATCTCTAAGATGGATTTGATCAGTGATACTGAAGAAAAAGAGAAGTTAGTTAAAAAAAGGCTGAAGGCAGCTGTGGATAGATAGAAATCATATGCTGTCTTAAAGCGAAGAGATATTGAGTATACCATTGGGGAAAAAGTGTTCCTAATGGTTTCTTTATGGAGAAAAGTGCTAAGGTTCGGGAAAAAGGGAAATTAAGTCCTCAGTTCATAGGACCCTATAAGATTATAGAACGGGTCAAACCTCTAGCATATAGGCTAGCACTACTGCCTAAGTTATGCTAGACACATGAAGTTTTTCATGTTTCTATACTCAAGAGGTACATATCAGATCCAACACATGTGATTTCGATAATAGATATTGAGGTACAATCAGATCTAAGCTATGAGGAGGAACCAGGGTAGATTTTGGCACGTGAAATGAAGTGGTTGAGGAATAAGTCCATACATTGGTCAAGGTGTTATGGAAATACCACAATACAAAAGAAGTTACCTAAGAGCTAGAGGAGTATATGAAAGCTCAGTATCCTCACCTATTTGCTCCAGGTAATTTCGGGGATGAAATTTTCTTAAGAGGGGAAGAAATGTAATGCCCGTCTTTTAAGGCTCTACAAATAGTGCCATTAGGTTCAGGAGGTGTGCTCGGGGTACGGGGTCACTTGCATGGAAATCGAGGTAGTGACATTGGTCATGAAACTTTAAGAGGCTTTTAATTTGATGAAAAAGGCAAAATCTAAAATTTTAGTAGAATAAATAATTTATTTGAGACTATAAGCTACCCTTCATGGTAATAAAATTTTTTCAGGCCAGGAATGACCCGAGATGTGCTCTAATGGACTAAAAAATAATGGACCCTAAAGCTTAAAAATTCCACTGAGTTCATTGGTGAAAGAATTTTTAGATTCTGAGTTCATTTGTAAATTCTTGTAATTTTTAAGGTTGTTACACAAATTAAGGCAGTTTGAAAACTACCCTATTGATGGAATTTGGCTATAAAAATTTATGAGCATATAGAGGGGATTAAAATATGAATTTTAAAATAAACAGTGTAATTATTTTAGGTCCGTGCAAATTTTGGTGAATTTTCAAAGTTTGTTAAAAAATTGAGACATGCCGAGGTGGCTCGAGGGGCTATGGGACCCACCCCCACTTGGCCATTTGGCCTAAGGCCCTTGCCAAGTGGCAAGGGTGAGTGCCAAGTGGACTTTTCCACTTAAAACAATCGAAATTTTTTTTTTTTCGTATTCGGTTACCGATGCCATAGAAGGGGAGGGCAGCCATTTGCACCTCCTTTTCATTATATTTCTAAACATTTTCACCACTTAAATTCCTTATTAGATGTTAGGGAGCTAGAGGAAAAGGAATTATAGCAAAAGGAGTACCCATAAAATAACTAAAAATCCTTAAAGTTTTTTGGGTCAGCACAGGCTAGCAAGTGTAATTAGGTGAGTTCCATGCCTTTCACTTATTGTTCTTTCATGATTTAGGGGTTGTAAAGGGGTGGTTAGAAGGCTTAACACTCAAAGGGATATGTTTGTATGGTTTTGAGGTGAATTAAGGAGAAAATTTGACTGGAGAAGAGTGGAGAAGGCACTAGTGGAAGGCTGGATTTGAGGATTAGGGAGGCTTGAGGTGTTGTCCATTAAAAGGTATGTGAATTCCTATTCCTGGGTCACATCTTTCCTTCCTCATAACTCATGTATGTGTATAAGAGTGACTTGATGAGAGAGCTTATGATATGTTGAGAAAACTTAAGTTGGCCAAGAGCTACGGTGTGAGTTTATGTATATGGATTGTTTAGGTACTTAGTTAAAAAAAATTATGCTTAAAGTGCATGGTGTTTGAGTACTAGTCCTATGTTTTATGGGATAGTTTTTTTGGCATGCATATTGGACTTAAAGTGTGTGTGGGACTAATGTATGGCATGTGAATTGATTAAATTATATGTATATGTTTGAAATAGTAATATGGCCGAGAGATAGGTCATACATGAATTACCTTGGTTGGCCTTATAATGTGAATTAGTGGAAATTTGAGTGATTATACCATGAATAGGAACACAAATGAATGATGAACATTAGTCAAATGTATGATTAAGATTGATATATAGGTATATCCGAGAGGTATGCTATGGGAAATGGTGAGTACACTTTGTTGTTATGTAAGATAATAAGAGGTGATATCAAGCTCTAAATAATAGGCATGAAATGAGGTTATGGTGCATATTTAAATAACATGAAATGAGGTCATATATGTATTTAAAATGACATGAAATGTGTGTAACAAGTTGCATAAGGAAAGGTACTTGAACTTAGCTAGAATTTAAGTAAGAAGGGTAACTTGTATTTGCCTTGAGGGTTATAGTGTGTAAATGAGTAATGTACCTAATTTATGTGCCTAGAGTGGCTATTATGGTGTGATGAGTTATAATGGCATGTGAGCCTAAGTTTGGCCTTATTTCGGTCCCAGGTTATAATTGGCTTTAAGCCTATGAATACATGGATTAACTGTTAAAGACTGCACTAAAAAATAGGCTAAAATGGACCTAAATACCTTAGGGAGATCTTGTCATGAGGACCTGTAACTATTCTAAATAACTTCTACCTAAATCAAAAAATCCCTGGAATCGTAAATAGCCTAAATTTGTGAAATAATTATGGAATTAAATTCAGCATATTATATTAAAATTATTAGCACTTAAAACCTTAATTATTCTGCCTGGTAAATTTACCTAGTACAGCCTATTTATGGTTATACCAGATCGGGCTAGTTTCTAACTGTGTTGTAAAATTTATAACTATTTATTTTTGCATTTATAATATTATAAAAAGTTAATCAGTAAAGAAATGAACCCAGATTAGGATTAAAAGGCCCACTAGTTAGACACCCACAGGATGGGTTGATCGGTCAACTTAGTGTTTTTCTGTAGCTACTAGTTTAACTAATTTTCATATAGGGTCGGTATAGTGGCCTAGGTCAATTTTTAGACGACTATACTAGTCAGACAATTAGATTAGACTGTGACATTTACTTGAATTATATCTTTATTATCGGTACAGTGGCGTAGGTTCTGAAGGACCACTGTACTAGTCGGACAGTCGGATTAAACTATGACATTCACTTGAATTATATCTTTATTGCGAGTGCAATGACGTAGGTCCCGAAGGACCAATGCACTAGTCAGACAAATAGACCAGTCCGCTGTGCAGACTAGTTTGTGACATCTCTATTTTTTTAAAAGGGCCAGTACAATGGCTAAGGTCCCAAGGGATCACTATACTAGCTGGTTAAACAGGCCAGTCCGCGAAGTAGACCAAACATTATCTCTCGCACCTTGAGTGCCAGAATGTGACCAAGCCAGTGCAGTGACGTAGGTCCAGAATGGGGACTACTGCACGAGTTTATTTTTCCCTCTAGATCTAGTATCTGTCAGGATTGTTTCCTGAGATGGGCTAACTAAAGTAATTAAATAAAATTAATAAATGTATCTATGGCTATAAGTTATAACATAAAGTTATTTTGGTAATTTTTCATTAATATTAATAAATGGCTTAAATTGTAAAGAATATGCATGTAATGAATAATAATGGTCCTAAGACATAATTTATAGGAATCATAGTGAGTAAATTGGGTAATTTACAAACAGAAACCTCCTAGGTGTAATATGGTAATTTTTCCTGTTAAAGCTCTAGCTTGGACCTAGCTAATGGAATTAGAAGCAAATAGGAATATGATGCATAGATATAATTACTAGACTTGATATTTTTATGCTTGAATTCACTACTGAGTATTTTATACTAAGTGTACCTATTTTTGTGTGTAGGTACCAAGAACAAGGACGTCACCTCGTAAAGCATGTGAGGAGTGTAGAGGATAAGTTTGAGATGGTGGATAATGTATATTTGTAGTTTTTGCACTTCATGTAATTAGGTATGGGAAAATGGGTATGATGTATATAAAGTGACACAGGAATGTAATTATGTATATATATATTTTGACTTTGTGATAATAATCATTTGTAAATTCTTGTGTGTATGATTGGTATATGTATGTGATTTGTAAGCTAGAAGCTCTATGTAAATTAATGTTTATAGCTTGAGGCCTGTGATTGTTGTCTGACAATTGATGATGATAGGCTAATATTTGGGGGACCAGAAGGGTCCAAGAGATGTGATAAATGTTATAAAAGTGTTTACAAGTTAAGAAAAATTTTGGGATAGTAACTCAACGTAATGATGTCAAATTTTTAAGGAATACCTAAATATAGTTGAAAACCTTTTGAAATAGCCTGACATAATGATATGAACCAAAATGGACTATAGGAATAAACTCAATTATATTGAGAGTCAGACAATATTGCCTAGGGTAGTGGAGATAAAAGTTAAATGAATAACCACGGGAGCAGTGAGATGGGTGACTTGGCAGGAAGTGCATTATTGGTTGGGTTTCTTCGGGAATCCCGTAGGGGGTGTCATATCTCTCCTGAACTCTCGGACTATAGGGTTTCGCTCTTTGAGATTGCTTCCAATTTTCCTCCTTTTGTGATTCCCCCCAAGAAGGGTATTTAAAGGTTTAGGAGGTGGCTTTCCTATCTAAAGAGGAATTAGAGTCCTTCTAAGACTAGGAAACATATTTTGAATAGGAAGTTTAGACTTTTAAAAGATTTTCAATTGACAAGTCTGTATGAATTTGGACTGTAAGTCCGTATGAACCTAGGCTATATGCTCACTTGCCAATTTATGGGCTTTAGGCTAGGTTGAAGTTAGTCCATGCAGACATGAACTTGGACAGGTGTAAGGAAACCATAGGCCTCAAGCTTGATAGAGTCTAGTTAGGCTAGTGCGGACCTAGTGATGTTGTGTTTGTGTAGACCAGTGACATTCTAGTCCGTGCAAACAAAGGTCTTTTTAGAACTTGAGTTATTGCTTAAGAGTCTATCTCTTGTTATCATCATAGACCCAAAAGGGTAGGGCATTTATAGTTTTCCCCACTTTGGTGTGTGCTATGAAAATGCATAAATTTAAAATAGTACACAACAAAGTACTTGAGTTTGAAATACTTAGCTCATTATGAGACTTTGTCAAATATGAATTCCTGCCTTATGTAGATAAAATTTACTTAGAATGGATTTGCCTATTAGGCTAAACCTAAGAATGCTGGTGAATTGGCTGGTTAGGCTAAACTTGAAAGGATTTGTGGATTGGGTTGTTAGGCTAAACCCGAGAGGATTTATGAATTAGCTTGTTAGGTTTAACCCGAGAGGATTTATGGATTAGCTTGTTAGGTTGAATCCTATTAACTTTGGATCATACATTGAGTTAGATCTAATTGACTTTAGATTGGATTTTGAGTTAAATCTGATAAAAGTAATACCACAAATTAGTATTTAATTTAGTGGTGATGCACTCGGTGTTTAATAAATTATGGACAAAATCCCATATCATCATCAAAGTAGGGGTCAAATTATTGTAAAGCTAGATTCAAGAAGTTGAATTCAAAGGCAAGAATATTGATTATTTGGATTAGCATTCAAGTGAATCCTAAGAATGAGGATGATAGGTCTATACCTTAAAAGGTGAAGGTTTGATTTTTGTGAACATCAAATTGATGTTAAGCTGAATTCGATAAAAGAAGAATATAAATGCTTTTGAGAAAACATAGCAAATTAGTGTGTAACTGAATTTGTTTGACAAATGAAGATATTGAGTAATTATTGCTAATACCTTCTTTTAATAGAAGGGGGAGTTTGTCATTCATAACGAATAAACCAAAATTCTTTAAGGTTGTTCTTCAAGAGAACCTTTAGGGTTATCCCAAAGATTACCTCAAAGAAAGGGATGCTAAAGGAAGAGGGTTGTTTCTTTTTTTAAAAGGCATGAGGTATTGAGTTTAGATGCCTAGTTTTTGTGTGATCTTTAAGATAAGATTTGCCAAAAAATGATCTTTTGATGATTTTATTCCATCGAGTCATGATATTGCCACTTTTAATGACAAATTAACATCTCATAAATATGTCATGCTAGAATCAAATGTTTTTAGGTAGATTTGGAAATGAAGGTTGACTAAATTAATTAATTTTGACCTATTTTGTTTTTATAGTTGAATTAACACATATTTTGACTTAAAAAATGTTTTTCAAATGTTTGTAAAATTGAAAATATGTGGTATTTGTCTAAAATTATTATTGAATCCAAATTATTAACTTAGAAGTTAAATGAAAATGGATTAATTATTTTTATTTTTTATTTAAACAAGATTTTATTCCTTTTATCGGTTTAAAAACTAAATAAAATGAATGCATGGATTTATTAGTAATGGATGGTGAGGAGTTCTAACAAAAACAATTCATTTAAAAGAAAAGAAACCATTTTAAGTTTATTGACCAAAAATAACCTATATAATTTTCTATAAAAAATTATTCTTTTTTACTCTTTTGTTTGTGTAAAAATTTTGTTGAACTTTAAACTCTATTCATATTCTAACATTGATTTGATGATGTTTATGATCTTTTAGGGTCATGTTTTCGGATGTCCTGGACAAATAAAAGCTGTGAGGACAAAAAATGTATAAGCTAGAGTAAGTATGTGCGGACATCATATGGATGGATAATAGACAAAGTGTTAAGTTGGTCTATGAGGATGAAGTCAAGGTCTATAAAGATTAATCCATGTTAATAACAGTCTAATGTTGGAAAGGGTAGAGTGTTAGTCTGTGCGAACATGACCAGTGAAGTCCATGCAGACTTATCGCCATAGAAGAAAAATCGTTAGGTTTTTTTTCCTTTGTTTCACTTTTCCCATTCTAATTTTTCTTTCTTCTTCCTCTTCCTATGGCATCCATGGCCTTCTTACATGTCTGGCTCATCTTCTCCCATTTTTAACATTAATGCAGCTGTCAATGAGGTTTTGACGATGCTTTTATTGCCGCTAGTGACTATTTTACCACCTCTCTCATCTTTTCCATAGGACGAAGACATCATAATGCTTGTTTTAGTGGGTTTTGTACCCTTCTAAAGGTAAACTACCCTTAAAATGCTACTCTAATGAATGGAATCCCATTCAAAGCAT
>CANXYI011088292.1:0-10080 GCA_948208565.1 Hura crepitans
CCTATAATTGAAGCATATGGAATCTTGCTTATCTACTTTCTCTCTTCTTGTGTCTTAGGAGACATAGATTTATAAAGGTGTTTCCCATGTAACATAGGAATAAAACCTTTCTTAGAGAGATCCATGCTAAACATTTTTAGTATCTTATCTATGTACGTCGATAGCAAAAGACCAAGTAACCTTTTGGATCTATTTTTATAGATCCTAATCCCTAAGATGTTGGTTACTTCTCCAAGGTCTTTCATGGAGAATTATTTACTCAGCCAAATCTTGATTGATTAGAGGATAGAGACATTGTTTCCTATTAGTAGTATGTCATCTACATACAACACTAGAAAAATCATTGCACTCCCACTAACCTTCTTGTAAACACATGATTCATCCATATTTTTTGAGAAACCAAACTCTTTGATTGTCTCATCAAAATGGATGTTTTAGCTCCTAGATGTTTGCTTCATTCCATAGATGGATCGTTGAAGCTTGTAGATCTGATTGCCATCTTTTGATGTAAAACCTTTAGGTTGTGTCACATACACTTCCTCTAACATTTTTCCATTAAGGAAAGCTATCTTTACATCTATTTTCTAGATCTCATAATCATAATAAGCAGTAATGGCAAGTAGAATATGACTGGATTTAAGCATTGCAACTAGAGGAAAGGTTTTATTAAAATCAATTCCTTATCTTTGACGAAAGCCATTTGCTACCAATCGAGCTTTATAAGTAATCATATTACCTTTATGTCAGTCTTCTTCTTAAAGACCCATTTGTATCCAAGGGGTTTTATCCCTTTAAGTGGATCAACTAAGGTCCATACCTAGTTACCGTACATGGAATCCATTTCAAAGATTTCATGGTCTTGAGCCATGAGTATGATTTTGAACTCTTTAGAATCTCTTCATAACTAGTAGGCTCATGGTTTTCTATTATAATCACTTTCTTATCTTGGTTTATGAGAAATGCATATCTCTCTAGAACAATCCTAACCCTAGCAGATCATCTAAGAACTTGTGTTTCCATAGGTTCTTCTATCACCTCATCATTATGAGTAATAAAATAGGGATCAATCGATTGTTCAGCTTCAATTTGTGGATCTTAAACTTTGTCAAGTTTAATTTTACTCCCACTATCTTTTATGACAAACTCTTTCTTTAAAAAGATTGCATGCTTTGAAATAAATACCTTTTGTTCCAAAATATGGTAGAAGTAGTATCCCAAAGTTTCCTTTGGATACCCTACAAATAAATATTTGTCAAACTTAGCCTTAAGCTTATTTGACATTAGTCTCTTCACATATGTAGGGCATCCCCATACCTTGATATGTGAAAGAAAAGGTTTGTTATTATACCATATCTTATATGGTGTAGCATTAATCAACTTTGATGGAACTCTATTCAAAATATAAATAGTAGTTTTCAATGCATACCCTTAAAAGGACTTAGGTAACTCTACAAGACTCATCATGGATTGAACCATATCTAATAAAGTTCAATTTCTCCTTTTAGATACATCGTTATGCTAAAGTGTATATAAAGGAGTCTATTGAGATGATATACCATTATCTGTCAAATAACCCTGAAATTCTTGACTTAAGTATTCACCCCCTCGATCAGATCGAAGTGTTTTAATACTCTTTCCAAGTTGTTTCTCAACCTTATTTCTTAATTCTTTGAATTTTTCAAAGGCTTTAGAATTGTAGTTCATCGAGTACAAATACCATATCGTGAGTGGTCATTAATAAAGGTAATAAAGTATAAGAAACCTCCACATGTATGTGTTGTCATTAGACCATATACATCTATACATATGAGTTACAATAACTCACTTGCTCACTCACCCTTTCCAAAAAAAAAAGGTGATTTTATTATCTTGCCTAATAAACAAGACTCATATGTATCATATGATTCATAATCAAATGATCCTAAGCTACCCTCCTTATGTAACTTAGTCATGTATCTCTTATTTATATGGCCAAGGCGACAATGCCTATCTTGGATCTCTTAGTTCCAATGTTATGCATTTATTTATCTTTATCCAAAACATAAATTCCATTACTTGTTGTACTTAAACAATAAACCATATTATCCAAGTAAATAGAACAACCCTTGTTCTTATTAATGGAAATATCAAAACCTTGTTCAATAAGACAAGAAATGAAATAATGTTTCTAGATAAAGAAGGAACATAATAGCAATTATTTAAAATTAATACAAGTCTAGAATGAAAAATAAAACGATATGATCTTACAGCTAATGCAGTAACTCTTGCTCCATTTGCTACACGCAGGTCCACATCTCTTTTTTCTACCTTATTACTGCTCCTTTGTCCTTACATAAAAGAAACTAAGTGAGAACCACAATTGGTATCCAATACCTATGTTTGGTTATCAATGGTAGTACTAGTATTAATTTTAATCATATTAACACCTGAAGTTAAAGCAACTCCTTGCTTCTCCTTCTCATGAGACTCTAAGTAAGCCTTGTAGTTACACCTCGAATGCCTAGATTTTCTACAATGGAAGCATGTGCCTTCTGTGGTGTCTTCTTTCCATATCCATGGGCTTTTAACTAGTTAGACTATAATTTCTGTTCCTAAAAGAAAAAAGTCTTGATTAGATTTACCATATTTTTGTGATTATAGAATTAACTCTTAATTCTAATATATCATAAAATTATAGAATTAAAGCCTAACACTTGAAGTGTACTCCATTAACTTCAAATGAAATAATGTCTTAGATATCATATATCTTTTATTTCATAAGATGATATTTGATAATCTGAGCATTACATGCTCATGCTCTTTCTAAAGTTTAGGAGACATAAAGGCAATCATATTTCCATCCCTATCTGCTTTTGAAAAAGCTTCCAACTCCTAGTTTTCATCAATCAAAGGAGGTGGAACATATGTGTCCAACACATATGTGTCTTTTCACTTATGAGAACTATTCTTAGATTTTGAAGTCATTTTTGTCAATATTAGAGTAAATTCAATTCAGAATACATTATGGTAGTGATACTACATCTGAAAATGAAAGCATGTATATGTCTACAACAATTTTAAGGTCTTTAAAAATTGCACATTACTTTCACTATTTGCCTTACTGATTGATTGAAGAAAGCCTGTTGAAAGCTTTCCTAGCGGGTTAGTATCCATTTTGGTTAAGGTCAAAGCCTTGAGTATGGTCAACAAGGCCAACTGTTAACTAAATGGTAGGCATCTCATGCCAATTGCATCATATACAACTATTGATCATTAGGTCATTAATGCTTAATACATATGTATCATATACATATTTCCTTAAACTTGCATCATGATTATTACCCTTAAGTATGCTCAACAAACTAATAACCATGCTAAGATAGACCCATTAATATAACTTAAACATATCTAATGTAGCATGGGCTTAAGTATGCTTAATAACCCAATACTAAAGAGAACGCTAGTTTAACTCATAATAATGGAAGGCTTGCAAGTCTTATATTACTGAGGGATTTCTTCCAATTAAGTCTCATCATACATGGTTAGTGTATGCTTTGGCATACTCGTGTATATTTAATCATATTAAATCATTTATTCATATTTAATCATATTAAATATAATCTAGTTATGGGCTTTTACTACATTGATTTCCTAAGCCAAGGAAACCAAGTGGGCTAAATCTTAGGTAGTATGCATGAATAACAAACCCAAAAAGAAATAAAGAACAATTCTCTCTATTTCTTCTTGGACCTTATTAGTGGGCCTTCTTCTCCATTTTGCTCCTTGCATATATTCTTTTTATTCTAACCCTAAGTAATCTAATTACATCATTTATAAATGAGAATACTTCTCATTACAAGTGAGGAGAGTTAGATAAGAAGAGAAATACAAAGAGAGATAAGAGAAAAAGGCTAGGACATGCAAACCCAATTTCACCAAAGAAAAATTCATGCAATGTATATCAATCATATTGGTCTTAGGTCCATAACTAGTCATCATGCTAATCATATACCCTTAGCATGCATATCTAATGCATCGCATGCATCAAATATTGGAAAACAACATTACGGTTAAATTCTAGAATTATAACACTTATAAAACTAACATTAGTTGATCATTTTCATTTTCTTGCTTAAACATGAAAAATTAATCATATTGATAATGTAATTTAGTTTCATTAATCTAATTAAAAATAATTAAATCACATTTTCATGTTTATTTAATTCTAAAACATTTAGAATTAAAATGATGAAACATCATAAAAGTGAGAAGACAAATTTCCTTTATGCGTGTAGGAGGATATTCACATAAATGAGTGGCCTAAATCATAATCTTAATTTGATAACACTTAGCAAATTAGATCAGATCAAATTATAATCCTTTTAATTAATTTAAAATTCTAATCCCATTAGAAAAATAACTTAATTTTGGATCATAACCAAATTTCCACTAAAAAACACAATTTTATGTAGAAATTTTGATTAACATATCACTATCACCAAAAGTTCAAAAAATTGACCAAATAAATCAACAATTGATTTAATTCAATTTATTTTATGATGATATGTGACATATATTTTTACAAATACAAAATCCAATCATATTGAATTTTATTTAATTAAAAATTTCTAAATAGTTGATCACAAGAATTGAATTCGAGTTAACTGCAAAATCATTTGCAACTTAAACTGTGAAATTGATCCAACCTCTTTAGATCAGTTCTAGCATATATTGACATATTTTTAGGTCAGTAATGATTAATTTTATCTAAAAAAATTTTCCTTGAAAGTCATGAAACTCGTGGCGAACTAGAGTGATAAAATTGGACCATTTACGAACTAAAAATTATGATAATCTTGATAATCAAGTAAGTTTATCAATCAAATTTATGTGTAAATGAATTTCACCATTTAGAAATATTTAATTAACATTATAAACATCATATTTATATGAAAACTTAGTTCTAGAATTTTTAGATATCAATTAAATCAATAAACACATAATATATAACCAATTCGGATACAATAGTTTCAACCGTAGAGTTCGATTTAATCATTTTCTAAAATATTTTAATTTTTAATTTTTATGCATATTTAATCTAAACCAAAATGAAATTTTAATTCATCATATACCTGATTAAATTGTTCAAAAATCAATTTAATCCAAACGTGCTTAAAAATAAAAAATTACATCCTCTTGATACGTATAAGAGGATTTTCTCCTTGCTAATGGGGCCACTTCAAAACATAGAGCAACAAAAATCCGATTTTAACATTCTCAAATTCATTTTTAATCAGCTAAAAATAAATTTGAATAATCAAAATTAGATCAAAACACACAGATCAACCAAAATTACATAATATTGCATATCATGCATATCAACCGTAATCATAATTTCCATTGATTTTAAATCATCTGAGAACCTGGCTTTGATACTAATATTGGTTTTCCTCAATCATGCACAGTGGAAAAATTAATTTTTTTGAGAGAAACTAGCAAAGATAATGGACCAAGGTAATTTAAAATTCATCCTAAACGTTAAATCTAGTAGCATTTTGTGATTTACCATAAAAGGATAATAGCAGATTCCTTCCATGAGCTCTTCTAATTGGGTTGTTGCAAACCACATTGATCATCTTCAAGGAACACCTCCAAGGTAATCCACACAAGAAGTCTTCAAAAGAGATAAACTTGTAATTCCATATGCTAGTAGGAATTACAAGCAGATGAAGGAAGAAGAAGAAGAAAAGTGTGTTTTAATTCTTCTATGTAGAATTCTCTATCAGAATTTCTCCTTGTAGTGGTTGTTGCAAAAAGGATTATTTATATCATAAATTATTCTTATTTAGGTTAGATTTTAACGCTTAAAACCTACCCTAAGTTAGACTAGAATGGACCCAACAATTGGGCCATTCATTATCCTACGTGTATAAGCCTTTTAATAGGCTTATGTGCAATCTGCTTTGGCCCTACTTTCATTAATCCTATGTGGAACTCCTAGGAAACATTTTGGATTAATAATTACTCTGATTTAAGGCCTTTTAAATTTTTTAAAGGCCCATAAAAAATCAAATGCGAGAATAATTAAAAGTTTGGACTCAACAAGGCCCAAGTCCAAAAATCCTGATTTTCTGGACTTTTCATTTGTAAGTGGGCCCAAAGCCCATTTGCTCATTTCTTCTTTTTCATTCATCTTCCAATGATATCTCATATCATTAAAAAAATTCATTCTCATTGAATCTTCCTCAAACTCCTTTTATGTGTATGACCTTATGGGTTTCCAAAACAGCTTGGCAATACACAGTGAATTAGAGTCTTAGTCTAACTCTGACTCTATAGATTCAATCTTATTGAATAAATATCAATTCACTAACTGATATCACTTTTATACAAGTCAAGAGAGGCATCTAGCCGTACATCATGGTTACCCAAGTGCTAGAAATTCAGGTGGTTTGACTTAACCCTTCCACATATAGTTACGGTGCAATAAATTCCTTTCACCATCTTTTATCTTATCCAGTTTTGAGTATGGACTTCTGTCAACTCATAGCTTAACTAAGTATATCTAATTAAGCTATGAATATATTGTTCCAATAATTTCACCTTTATTTCCAAAATGCCCTTAATGAATCCCATTCACACATGGCACTTTTCTCTAGCCAAAGATTCCTGAATATAGGTTACTCAACAAAACTATGAATAAACTCCCTATTATAACCAAGGGTGGTGAATCCTTTGTTGATTACTACCCTATCTTCAAATATGTTATGCCATACCCAAACACTTTACTATGTATACTTCTTGTTCAAATTAAAAGTTTTAGAGTCAAAGTATGTCACTCCATATTTAAGATAGTTAGTGATCTCAAGTCTAAGGATACTTATACCATTAATATGATAAGATACTTTCACTAACATAAATTAAGTATCCATGTGAAGATCTCATAGTGGGTCTTTGATGTACTTACTTCCCAAGTAAGTATCCATATGTTAACTCTAAACATCTCTATGCTTAAAGCTTGTGAGAACTACCGCTTGATCCAATCAAAAAGTATAACATGGGTGCTAATCTTTCTAAATTAACAATGTCCCATCTTATTAATACTAAGATCAAAGATATTTAGGTATATCATATATATATGCAATAAGAATCTCACATTAAGAACACTTCATGATTTCCTTTGCATTGTGATTATATACTAGGGACTTTATAACATGGTTTAAGACATTGCAAACAATTATTAGTAATATATAAAAGTACCATGATATAACGCCTTATAGTATGAAATTATAAGGTTTAAATACATGAATACTACCCTATTGCATGAGCACTAGGGTATACTTCTAACAATGATGAATATGGTTAAGTGCACATAATGGTGGCATGTTTTAAGATGGCTAAATGTTATAAAGGAAAGAATATGCATGTTGATGGTAATAACTAATGCATGATGGCATGTATGTATTTATATGTTAATGATTGAGGTGAAATCATGTTATGGTGCATGAAATCAATCAAAAATGGTATTATATGTGTGTATATGGGCTATGGCCAAATAGGCTAAGAACTAAATGTATGTGTGTATGTTGAATTATATATGCACAAGAAAAGGGAATTGTTATAGATGTGGTTATAATGTTAAGTGTATGATTTAAATTTGTATAAGAATAAATGTATGTAATAAGTGAGCTTGGGTTTTGCTATGGCCAAAATCGATGCCATATATAATGATGATGTTTAAAACAATGATATTTTATTTATGCACATTGGGAATGAGAATTTGGTATGTTTGAGAGATTACGGCTAAAACTAGCATAATGGCATAATGTAATGATGTGCATGAATGCATGACAAAAATGAAAATTTGATTATGAGAATGGATATGTGGACATGATTTATGTTGACATTCCAAGTGATATATAATCATGTTATGTTACATGTATATATGAGCTTATGAAGCAAATTGGGATATGTCTAATTGTGTGCGATAAAATGTATATGATAAATATAATGGGAGCATAAAAAATTATAGTTTCTTAGTTGGTCATTTATTGGTCTAACCATCCTTGTAAATTTAATTTAAGCTACTTAAAGTGGTGAAATTAAGAAAATAAAATATGGTGATTAGCCCATACATGTTAACAACCTAGATTAGATAAGTTGACCGATCAACTAGGGGTTTAACAGCTACTGGGGCACTTCAGTGCCTTATAATAACCTTTAGGTCTGGATTATGACCTTTGGGTTTGAATGATAGGCCTTTATGGTTCTAATGGCCTCTGTGGCCTAGTGTTTTAGTTATCCAATCTAGCCACATATTTCCTAAAGTATAGGCAGTGAAACACATAATTGAAGTAATTCATAAAAAATGTTAATGTTGAGTTTTAATAATGCTTATGGATGTTGATTATGATAAAATGATTGTTTATAAGGTTAAGACATGCATACATTTTTTGCTTATTTTAAATTTTATTCTTGGCTACAAGGATACATATGATTGAACTGCCACTACATACATATGCATATAATTGTGTGAGCACTTAAATTTCCTTATTTACACCACTAAAAAAGTTTACTTAGCCTATTCTTTTTTAATTGTGATGTGTAGGTAGAAGAACTAGATTAGAGTCAAAGCCTTATAATTATTGCAAATCAAGAGCAAGACACTTTTTGGTATTTTCTTGATTTGTACATATTAATTATGTGATGTAAATAGTTTAATGGCACTTGTATGTGACATGAGAGGGATTAGGCCTAATCTAGGATTGTATTTGTTTTTGTAATTGCTAAAGCAAATTTAAAACTATATTTTTATGTTTGTATGAAATATCTTCCTTTATTATGTTATTTAAATAGTTGAGATATTGTTGGATGGTTAGGTGGACCATATTGAGTTTGGAATGAGCTTGATGATTTTTAAAAGTATTATTTTCTTCTACAGTTTACTATTTATTTTGGGATAATGTCTTGACATAGCAGTTATGCTATCGAATTTTTGACACGAGGATTCTCGAAATGGTTGTAACATGTTAAAGAAATTTTTATTTATTTAAGAACAAAATTTTAAGACTTTAGTTTCAAATTAAACATTTATTTAAAAGGTTTCAATTTATTTCGATTTTTGAGTAATAGTAAAAGGTTAAGTAAGTTCGAATAGCACATTTATGTGTATACTCTTTATTTGAGTCTGGTGATCAGATCAAGTAAGAGGTGTCACATTTGGTGGTATCAAAGCTTTGATTTAAGTGTTCCTTAGTGTTTGAGAGTTATATATAAATGCCTTTAGTTTACAAACATGCATCACATAATAGTATGGTATTAAGGCTTATATTATGTTCTTTTACCTATAGATTATGATGAGTTCGAATACACCTTATAGTGAGGAAGAGGTTGAGAGCCATGCTTTGACAAAGGTTAGTTAAAGAGCTACCAGAGGTATGTCTATTTCTAGAAGCGATGCTAGGCATGCATCCTTAGCAGCACGAATACCACTAATTTTTTTTTGAGAGAGATGTTAGATTTGCTAAGACAGGCCATAGTAATAGTACCTCTATTACCACATGCTCTTCAGAAGACCTATCTTAAAAAGATCAAGAAGATAGGGGTCAAAGACTTTAAGGGTAAAGGTGTGGCAGATACTAGCGTAGTAGAGTACTAGTTGGATAAAATGATCAAAATCATGCAGCAACTCAAGTGGACACCAAAAGATAAAGTTATTTATGCAACTTTCTTGTTATAGGAAGAATCCTTCAAATGGTGGAAGGCATTGATAGAGCACAAGACTGAGGCTGATGTGATGTGGGACTTCTTCTTAGAGAAGTTTTAGAAAAAGTATATAATTGAGCACTATCTTAATGAAGATAAGTGTTTATAGATCTTAAGCAAGGATAAAAGTTCATACTAGAATATGAGAAAGACTTTGCCATGTTGAGTAGATATGCTAAGGACATGGTACAAACAAAAGTTTATCGGCATAAAAAATTTGAGAAAGGGTTAAATGTGGAGATCAAGACACACATAGCACCTATAAAGATTCAAAATTTCTCTACATTAGTAGCTGCTTGCCATGTCATAGAGGAGATAAAAAAGGAGAGAAGAGAG
>CANXYI011088317.1:0-19898 GCA_948208565.1 Hura crepitans
TCCACCGAGTTGAGGGGAAATTTGTGATCAAAGTCCAAAATTACTTGTAGAGAAATTAGGCCTACACTTAGAACCACCTTCTAAGCTATAGAAGGAGAAACACCTAAAGCAAAAACAATATCTATGGGAAAATGCTCCTCAAAAGATGGAAGAGCTAGGGATTATCTAAAACAACATTATAATTCAAAATAGCAGTGAATTATTCAACAGTTATAGTAATTTCTTGATGGTTAAAAACAAATAAATGGAAGATAGGGTCCTAATAATACATAAAAGCATTCAAGAAATTATGGTCAATCCACACTTTTCTTAAGAACCTAAGAGTAGAAAGGGAATAAAGATGTTTGAAGTCCAAGATGCCGTTGATTACAAGATCTTGGATAATTGTTGACTAAAGGAAATAGACAAAGTAAAGTATGGCATGAACAGTGGAGAAGGGAGGTATTTGTAGGCCATAACCCTTACCATTCCTTTTTTTACTAGGACAAGGGGTCCAAAGCATGTGAGAATGCTTATATAGACCTTAAAATATCTAAAATTGATATCATGGTCTGCACGAACCAATTGAGACACGTTCGCAGTAGTGTTTGTTACCAATTAGGAATTATGAATAGATAATGTTTGCACAGACAATTATACACCATGTCTGCATGGACTAAGAATTACCAACAAGAACTATAAAGTGCCAAAAATGGCACTAATTTGAGGTCACTAAACCTTTAACAGAATAGCAATCACAATAATATGGATTGTCATCATCTATAGTCCGATGTCATCAATCTATAGCATGAGTCCCTAGTTAGAAGTAATGTATGTTATTTATTTATGGTAGCATATTTTTGTCATTAGATATCACATATTTGTATATAATGATGTAGGATTTTATTCAAAACAAAAGATTATGTATTATGTTTATATATACAAGATGTCGAGGCTATCCATAAAAAATGGTAAAGTTGCCATCTACTTCATCCTTCATTCTTGTTATCATCCTTTGTGTCCTCATTATCTTGAGAGAGCACTAACTTCTTAGAAATCTTCTAGGCCTTCAGCTTCATCCGAGTCTCATAAAGAGCTACAACCTATCTTGACAATTAAGTCTACAAAATAATGAATGATCAATGCATGAAATACATACATACATATTTGTATAAATTAACCATTGCAAAAAATTGCTTACAGTAAGAACTTAAGTCTCGACAACCATCACCCACCTGAAGGCTTCCATTACACGAGTAGTTCACTACACAAGAGCCCTTCTTACATGTCTAAATAAAAAAGAGTGTCACATTAAGTCAGGTCAACATAGTAATCAGTAAAAGTCAAAAGGTACCATACTAGTGTGGTGTTCTTTGGCTCAAAAGAAATTGGCTAATTATCCTCAATACGAAGGCTAGGAAAGGATAGTTCTCTATCCATACCATATCACATGTAACTCAATTCTAGTACATTGATCAAGATGCCCACAACTTCATCAAGCAATAATAACTTACTAGTAGATCGACTGGAGACTCCAATTCTAGTAGTATAAGTAGGATGAGGTGAAAACTAAGAATTGGGAGAACTAGGTACAGTCCTCACCCTCTTTGTAGCCAAAGAAGGTCTAGCTTTAGAGGTTGTGGTAGCAGGTTGCAACAAGACACATAGTTAAAAGTTATTTTTTTAAAATAAATAATGAGTAATAGATCAAACAATTTACATAAGGAGGAGGTCCCAAAGTGTAAGAAACCTGAGGTAACAAGCGAGTAGATGCCTAAGAGAAATAACCCTCTTTATGACTTTCTACTAGTGTGCTCCTAGGAATAGTCACATCAGACTAAGCTTTAAAACTAAGGTACTGATGATGCTATAATAAAGAAGGTGCATTCCAAATGCCCAAAAATGGTCGAACCTATCTATTCATCACTAGGTATCGATGAAAGATGTCAAACTCGTAGGGTTAAGGCAATAAGTTAAGCTCGTATGCCCAAACCTATGAAAAGTAAAGGTACAAGGTGCAATTTGGAAATGACCATAGGAAAAAGAAAAAGGGATCGAAATAGATTACTCACTAAAACACCTAATACGAAGCCCTGCACAAATCAATATATTTTCTTGTTATGAACAACCATATCCAAGATTTTGAAAACCCAGCCAAGTGAGGAACAACACCAATTCTAGGAGCCAATACCCTCAATCTACTCTAAGATAGGAAGAAAGCTCAAGGTTACATTACCATTGGCATGGCAAATAATGTGCTTCCTAATTAGTATAAGAGGAAGCAATACACGTACTGATTAACCTCAGACTGACTAGATAGAGTTACGTCTACCTACCTCTTAAGCAAATTCATACAATAGATGCTCCCAGAATAGTCCTAAGGTATAAAACCTAACAGCTCTTTCACCTCTATTAGTCGAAGTGAAGGGTAGCGATAGCAAGCATCAAAACCAATAGCCTTCCCAATGCAAGGTACTTCAGTAATAAAGGCTTAATCAAAGGATGTTATTGCTAGCTCCCCGAATGATAGGTGAAACTTGTGTATGGTTTCTATCCACCTATTCAAAAGAACCTAGAGAGCCTATAAATCTTGACAAAAATCTCCACCAACCAAGTAGTCTATGAATGTCAAAAACCCTATCACTCTTTTCTTATTTTTAATAGCAATAGGCATAATTGAATATCATTACTGTGGTTAAGATAGGGTGCCTTGACATTTAGGCATATCTATAAAAAGGTAAATAGATGCAAGTAAGAGAGATGTTAGCACGGACTAAAGTTTCCAACAAAGGTGTCTGCACGACAATAAGCAAGTATGCTATAGTAAGTTTGCATAGACTGTAAACACTTAGATTGTACAACTACCTATAGAGAGGCTAAACATGTAATAAGTTTGCATAGATAACACATATAGGCAAACCTAAGTCCACATAGACTCTATACAACCTCTAATGAGTCCATATAGATTACCTAATCTACCACATGCAAAAAATCTCAGCATCCTACGCTAATGATTTTAGAATAATTAAGCTAAGATAAGGTCTGCATAGACCTAGGTTGCCGTAGGTGAACTAAGTCTTTAAGGACTTATCGAACCAAAGGTAGTTAATAAAAAGAAGATGAAGAAAAAAGAAAAAAACCAATCAAACACAATGGCACAAATAAAGGGAAGAAAAAACACTTGAAGGCACACTTTTGAGCATACATGGTGAGCCAAATAGGTTAAAATTAGAGTTAGGTCACCAAAGGAAACTCTTTTCACTAGAGCAGTGCTTCATGTGTGGTTAATGGCCATAGAGGGCATGAAAACCTCTGAAACCAGCATATAAATATCCTCTACCAGAGGAGGGGTCATAAGAGAGGACCCTACAGTTAGAAGAAGAAGAAGAGTCCTTGGAATTCCGTCTCCTATTGCATTATCTCTGAAGGAAGAAAAATGAGAGTCACCAGAAAGAGAGGAAGCCATCGAGATTTCTCTTTGAAAGGAAACAGAAAAGAATGAAGTATGGAAATGAAGAAGAAAGGAAGAGAACTAATAGTTATCAATCTATCGTGAAACATTCGTACTAACTTACCTCTCTTATGTCCACACAGACTTATCTCACAACCATCCGCATGAATTTACTTACTTACATCCATATAGACTTACCTTACTTACACCCGTATAGACTTACCTTACTTCCATATGTACGAACTTACCTTACTTCCATTTGTACTGACTTACCATATTCATGTGTGCACATATTAAACTCATTGATATGTCTGTATGGGCTTATAGACTCTATTTGCAGGCTTTTTTTCCCTATAGTTCACATATACTTTATCACCACATTCACAATAAACACCCTTTGCATAAGATCCTTTATACTAGGCATATGAGTAATCTTAGTTACATACATGTGGTCTCTATAAATTACTCAATGCTATATGAACACATGTTTAACTTCTTACATTCACAAATGCATAAACCACCACATTAATGCATGGTTAATGACTTGACAAGACAAATACACATATGCATAAGCATTCGAATCATTTTAAGGTAGATAACTACTTAATCTTCCTTGAATTAGTGCTAAATCCACAATTGACAAAAACTAGGTATGTATCACAAAGCTTGCTATATCAAACTAATACAAACTCCTACCACATTCTCTTTTGCAGGATTTAACTCCATGCTCAAATTTAACTCTATGTCTAATCCAATTCTTTTGGATTCGACATATGTCTAATCTAATTCTATCAAACTTGACTCCATGTCTAATCTAATTCTATCAAACTCAGCTCAGTGTCTAATCCACAACTTTATTAGGTTTAGCCTAATAAGCAAATCCATAACTTTATTAGGTTCAGCCTAACAAGCAAATCAACAAATTTATTGGTTTAGCCTAACAAGCAAATCTATAACTTTATTGGGTTCAACCTAACATACAAATCCATAACTTTTTAGAGTTCAGCCTAACAAAGTTAATTCAAAATTATTTTCTATCTCGGTCATACCTCGTTTATTAAATAACCTTAAGTGTGATCAAAATTCCTTTCAAAACTTGGTCAAACGTTATTAATTAAATAACCTTAGGTGTGGTCAAAACATCTTTCATCTTGTTAGACCTTATCGATCAAACAACCTTAGGCACCAATATTCAGATGGAAAATACAACTCTGGTTTAACAGCTCTTAGCAATAATTTGGAGGTAGGCATCTATATTCAATGTAGCTTTATGCCAAGTGAATATACTTTTAGTTAAGTACTTCTAACTCAAGTACTTTGATATGCACTGTTGCTTTGGCATTTCATAGCACACACCAAAGTGGGGGCAACTATAGACGGCCTACCTTTTGGTCTATAATGATCACCAAAGATAGGCACTTAAGCAATGGCACAAACCCCTTAAGAAGCCAATCTACATAGACCTATTTTAAATAGGGTCCATATGGACACACTCCACTTAGGTCTATAATAACCCAATCAATTATACCCAGCCCAAGGCCTATGGTCTACCTAGAAAAATCCAAGTTCACGTCTCTATGGACTAACTCAGACATAGCCCAAGACTTGACCAAAAGGCTAATAAACTGGTAGGAAAGCATACCATCTAGGTCTATATGGACTAAGACGTACTGGTCCATATGGACTTGCCGATGTAAAATCTTTCAGAAGTGGGATTTTCTTATTTATACTATAATTACTAATCCTATAACGATTCTACTTCTTTTAGATGGGAGACTCTTAACCCTAGGCATATAAATACTCTTTTTAGGTATGAATAGGAAAAGGTAGAGAATGTGACAGAGTAGCAAATTCATAATTGCCAAAAAACCATCAATGAGTCTAGGAGAAAACTCTTACTAGCATATGTTCTACTAATCCTATTAGCCATATTTAAAATAATTTCTTCCATACTATTACACTTTGTGCTATTACTTGAGAGCTCATTAACAAGGTAATATCTGAGTTCGTTTCTATATATATTCTCATTATTTTCATGGACCCATGATCTCTAAAGATTGATCACAAGTGAGGTGGTTTCATGTAATCCCTATTTTGATCATAGGTGTAGGTTATAGTTTAAGTTGTTTTATATCATACAATTGACTACTATCTCATCATATTATAGTATTTTCATTCTAATTACATGGACTTATCTATAGGCATGTTCACATCCATACGGACTTATTTTCCTTATATACATATGATATGTCATCTTCACAGACTTATGTTCGATAACAACATCTTATTTGTTTCATATATCATGCTTTAATAAGTTTTGTTTATCATGTTGACATAATTTTATGGTGTTACCATGTTATATAATTATCCCATTGTAAAATTTATATTGTCGACATATCGAAACTATTATAATGTTTGCATGGACTCCTTCTCACGAAGAGCATAGTCCTTACAAAAAATCTTATCTTATTCTTGTATGTTTTATCTTTAAGTCCACACAGACACCCTTTTACATAAAATGTAGTTTGCATAGACATTTATTTTGAATTTTAGTTTCACATGTACCAATATTTCTTGTCTTTCTTGTGAGTTTATATGAATCCTTTGTTTGGTATCATTAACTTCATTTCTTTATGTTATCTGTAAGTGATCTTTCTTATTTGTATAGGGGTTCGGATAGACATAAGAACTATTACAAGTGATAGTTCACACGAACACTTGCTAAAGCTAAATAGAGTTTGTACAGACTTATTAATGTACAGACAAGACCATTTAAGTGCTTTGCTTTATTTCCTTTGGTTTGGTACTTATTGTATATTTTAGTTTATTTAGGGTTGTAATAATTAGTTAAACAACTTATTGCTAATTGCCTAATGTTCACATCAAATGATTTTCTAATTAATTAATTAGTGTTTTGATAATAAAATAGATTTGAGTTTTTCTAATTAAAAGTCATATTAAAAATCTATTTTAAAAGGTCAATCTCTTAGAGATGGAAGTTAGGCGATTATAGCTAATTCCTATGGAATTATGGGTAATTGTCAAGTCACACCACAACTAATCAATAACTTAATTTTTGGATGTATAAATGTATCAATATACTTGTTGTATACTTTAAATACTGCAATTTATTCTTATACATGCAATGGTGATATGGATGCTTAAATATAATCCATGCTTGCTTGATATGGGACTGATAAATGTTATAATATAAAATGGAAGGAATATTATTGGGGCATTAATAAGGTTTAAATTTCAAACCTTTCTACTACAGAAGAATAGGTTCTAGTGTAGAGGTTAGGTGGCAACTTTATTAACCACTCTTGTCCCTAGTAAAATACATAATCTCTACAACATGTTATGTTATCATGTTAATTATAGGCATAAGCTAAGCTATAAGATGAGTAATTAAATATGGGAATATGTATATTACTCTATATATGTTTAATAAAGATTGATTGTGTGAAAGTATGTCATAATATTTGAGCATGATATAAGACCTTTAAGTATAAGATGCACCATATAGGGTGACATATGCCATATATGTATAAATTTGGCCATTTAATTATATGAGTAATTTATGAAGTATGAAATGTATATGTTGTTTTATATGTTGCTTGGCCAAATGGCCATTTGGTGGCAAATATGGTGCATTAAGCATTATATGATATTATGAAATTTTAGTATGTGATTTCAACACTATGGACAAAACATACATAGTGCATGTATGAATTGGTATATATGGATAATTATGAGACATAAATCAAATAAGTGTTCTATTCACATTAATGTGAATGTAATTATGAATGCCTATACTTTTAGATAACCTAGGTTTGACATATTGATCGATTAACGATTGAACCCCATAGCAGTTGTTAGTTACCTTCAAACAACCATTTAATTCTATAGACTATTGCACTATTATTTAGTCCTTTGGGTAATTATTTAGGACTTAGGGCTATTATTTTAGTCTATGGGCTATCATTTGGGCATTTAGGCTAATTTTTAGCCTTCGGGTACTATGTCGACCCATTATTAGGGTTGGTTGTTATCTTATAAGTATGGGTACATAAATCTAATTTAAAACTAAAAAGGATATATGTTGCATATATATTATTTCTTCGAACATTCATTGGATTTATTGATAAGCATATAACTATGGTATGATAAATTTTTGTTTCTAAGCTTATATGATTAAAGAATTTTGAGTTATGCCATGACAATATATATATTTATGATGTATGTTTATAATTCTTACTAAATGTATGATAATAGATTATGACATGTGGAAACTTTATAAGCATGTGAATTATGACTTTAGATATGTCATGAATTGTGATTATTGGTTTATTCCTAATATATAATATGCTTATATGGTATGTTTAACCTCTTAAAAAGAATGTATGTTAATTGCAGATCATATGATATCATACACATATATTATATTGGATTCACCACTAAGCTATTACCTAATGCATCATGTTTATGTTTGCGATGCATAGGTCAAAGAAACACATGTTAGTGTCAAAGCCTCATTTATTAGAAGATTGAGCATGAGCAACCCTTAGGGTATTTTGCTTATGTTTTTATGTAGTAATGAGATGTATAATGTAGACATGGGCAATCTTTTATAATTCATAAGGGATTGGGCCTAATCTATGCTATTAATGTTTTTATAACTCCTTTAAAGAATAGATATGAAAACTTGATTTAAAGTTTAAGCTCTATTGCATGACCAGTATGATCTCTCTTCCTATTGTATGCTTAAAGAGTGTTGCCTTGAGATTGATGTTGGAGGGTCAGATAGACCTAATGATAATAAGATTGAGTCGTCATTATATTAAAGTGCTATTTTTTTATAAGTTACTATTAGGAAGTGTCCTAGTACAATTATTATGCTACCATTATTTTGACATGATGACCTCGATTTTTTTTGTTCACATTTTTACAACCTTGTTTATTGAAAGATTGTTTTATCAAGAAAATAAGGTTTTGAAATTTTTATATGTTTTATATAAGAGCAAATTAGCTATCGATAAGTGTGTCACTCATTATTTAGGTCTAATGATTAGATTGTGTAATAAATGTCACATTTGGTGGTATCAGATAACAAGTTTAAACGTTCCTTAATATATATAGGTTACATAAAGTGCCTCAAGATTTACAAAGTGTACATCCTATTATTATGTATATGAGTCTTATAATTTGTTTTTTCTTTTTTATATAGATTTGACCATGAGTCGAAATACATCGTAAGGAAATGAGGAGGTTGATTGTTATGCTCTGATTTCTAAAAGGCAAGCTACTACTAGGGGCAAAACAAGTTCTAGAAGTATGGCTAGACAAGTAGCCTAGGGATATTAAGATCAACCTCCATGACTTGTAGTGATGCTAGAGTTAGTCAGTTAAGAGACTATTGCTATTACTGATGACACTCTTGCTACTGCACAACCTGCTCCATAATTTTTACTATTATAGTAAGAGCCCCAACTTATCCGAAGGATGTAATATAGAGAGACTATTGAAGAATGAGGCTAAGTTCTTTAAAGGAGAGGAGCAAGATGGGACTACTAAAGCTAAATATTGGATGGATATACTATAGATTATGTAGAAGTTAAGATGCCTGCAAGAGGAGTATACAGGTTGTGCCATATCTATGTTGTGTAAAAAAGCTCTCAAGTGGTGAAAGATGATTATAGAGTGCATAACACTAGAAGATCTTACTTGGGAGTTCTTTCTCCATGAGTTTAAGATGAAGTATATCATAGAGCACTATCTAGGTGAAAAGGGAGACAATTTATGTACTTAAGGTAGAGGAACAAAAAGGTGTCAGAGTATGAGAGAGAGTTTGCTTGGCTCAATAGGTATACTAAGGCAATTATTGCTATAGAAGAAAAGCATTGCAAGATGTTTGAGATAGGGCTAAACTATGACATTATGCTCTAGATCCTCCTTATGAAGATTACAGATTTTTTTGGTCTTGTTGTAACATGCTAATTAGTTGAGTTAGTTCACAAGCTAAAGGCAAAGAAAGAAAGTTATCAAAAGAAGATGTATTTTAGATAGGGCTAGGAAGCTCAATGTTCATAGCTAATAAGAAACAAAAGGGAGATCAATCAAAGAATTAGCAAAGTTAGAAATAAGATCAAACTTAAATGTCAGGATAAGGATCTAGAGCATAGTCCCCATAAAAAACACAAACTTTAAGTGCCTTAAGATCTATAGTTTGTAATGGTGTTGTGCCACAGTGTGAGTTATGCAACAAAAGACATAAGGGCACATGCTAGAGGGCCACACTAGGGTTCTATTATGGATATGGCTCTAAGGGTCACATGCTTAGAGATTATCCTACTAAGCTTACTAATCATTCTCAGAGAAGAGAATAGAGGGAAGCTAGAGATTGAGCTAAGGGCATATAAAAGGACAAGTCAAAGAATAGAGCTCCAACCAAGCAATATGCCATCAATTAGCACTTCCATTGAATTTTGTAATTACTTTCTTGTTAACAAAAAGTTAGAAATCCTTTAATTAGCAACCCCTTTAAATTTCTTAAATTTTTATTGAGAGAAAACCACTGAACCATATAATTGCCAATTTAATTAACTTAAATAAATTTCTTCTGGTTGTCAGAAAATTTTAATCTCAATACCATTAGCTTAGTTAGAATTTTTAACCATTAAGTCATGCTACTTTAAGTTTTTTCTTATCTTAAGTAAGATATTTTATCATTAAGCTAAAACTAGGTTATTATTCATAGGGACAATAAAATTAAATCTTCTTTTACATAATTAACCTTTTATATAACCTCAAATGATTCTTAAATTTTGCCATAAAGCATATTTTAATTTATAATTATTTTTAGTATGATAACCCCCAATTGGCCCTGCATTGCATTATATATAGCCTTTTATCACTATTCATTGAGATCGGGTCCCCAAACTCATTCTCTTCACACTTTTGTATTCCTCTCATGTTATTTTCATATTTTCCTCTCTTCTATGCATGTTCCTCATATTAATGAGCCTTAAACCACCTTTTCATCATTACCCTTGATAATTTGGAAAATGATCATTATGTCCCTCGATAGATTTTTTCATACCAACCAACTTTACTTGATTTATACATCCATTTCATTCCCTACTATTTCTTTAATTTCTTAATCTATTTTTGTGTAAATCTGACTAAAAGTTGGGGCATTACAATGAAAGGATAAATTTCATAGAGACTTGCATGCTTAAGTGATTAATTGGCTTAACACATAAATTAAATGGAAGTATAATATATTTAGATGTTAAATTGAATTTGGGTTGATTAATGTAAATTATAATACAATTTAGTCTTAAGAACATGGTGAGGTGTATGTAATAACTTTGTAATGCTAAAATGTGATCTGGCATTGTATTAAGTCTAATAGTGTAATTCTTTAATAGAATGGTAATTATAGTCAAGATTATGATATATGAAGTGTAATAAATAAGTATATGCTATATGATTATCTCATTTGTATGTCAATAATTTGTATATGGAAGAGAAAAGTATTTAATTAAGGATTAGAAGTAAAGCTCTCTGGTGTGTATTTTATATTACATTTTTAATAATTAAATAAAAGAGCAATATAAGTAGCATTCTAATGTGTGTGGAATTTTTAAGACTTGAATGATTGAAAGTCAAAGTAGAGAATTTTAGATGGCTAAAAATATCAAGACATGATAAATGGATAATGTGATATTGTCTTGGCTAAAATGAATTATAAAGCATTATGTTTGATATTGTGTAAAATGGGTGAAATATAAATGTAAGTGTGTATGTGAACATGTTATTTAAAATGAAATGTTTAATGATAAGATAGATGGACATGCATATATAAGTAAAAATATGATTAAATTGAGAAGTCATTCACTATGTTTAGATGTTGTGTCACATGATAGTCTTAATACAACCAAATGACTTTAAAATGGAAAAAGGTAATATAAGCCTTCACAATGTGAGTTTATAGTATGACTATGTCTTTTATATTCAAGATAAGTTCATATAGAATTGAAATGAGGTAGTATGGATATAAAACATGAAACATATCATTATGTAATATGACATGTATATGGTTGATATAATTAAGGGTTAATTGGGGTTTATAAGTATGTTATATAGACAAGTTAAGTTATATGATGCTAGAATAACATGAAAGATCATAAGTGAATGCATATTTATATTAAGGTGGTGAAAACTTGGTGCTTAGAGCAACTATTAAATAAGGATGAGGTATGTTGGTTCCTAAGGCAATGTGACACCCTTTATCCATTCTATTAACTAGACCCGAATAAGGTACGACACATAACCAATATCTTAATTACACTATGATAAATACATAGAATAATTTAAAACTTCAATTCATAACAAAACTTAATTACATGTTTAATTTGATAAAAATATGAATTATCAAAAACCATTTTAAAGTATACTAAATTAGGGTCCCTATGTTGAAAATCTAATAGCATAATAGCTGTACCTAGACACTATCCTAAATAATAACCTATAAAAAACTACAATTCTATAAATTCTTAACACATCCCAACAACCTTTGGGTCCATCTAACCCTCTACAATACATCACAAAACAACATTCCACATCACAAAATAAGTAAGCAATCTTAACAAGCTTTAAAGAAGATAAAAGTAATATATTTAATAGAACATGATTCTAAAATATAGATTAGGCTAATCCTTCATCTTTACACAAGAGTGATATCATATGAGTTACATCACTAAAAATTATACCAAAAAAATTAGAATACCCTAAGGAGTGGTAGCTTCTTGATTTCCTATGATACTAAGGCTTTTACAATAATCTATGTTCCTTTAACCTATTTACCACAAAAATAAACACTATGTTCACTTAGTGGTGAATCCAACATAATATACATTTTATGTCATGCAATAATGCGATGCACATACAAAATTTACATTTAGAAATATTTCATAAAAATAAAAAATATATTATAATAACATCTACATAGTTTAATAAATACATCTTATATTCTATAAATAGTAAAAAGAAGCATTCTAGTACAATATCATAACCAAAAATCTCAAGATAATACTAACGTATAAAAAAAAGATCTAAACCCTTTTCAGTATTTAATTAAGTAATATGCCTATACTTATAAGACAATAAGCAAAATTGGATAACAAAATAACAATATGTCTAAGGATCCAAGAAAATGCTCGAAGGCCTAAGATAAATATGCCCATAAGTATCCAAGATAATTACACCTGAAGGTGCCTAAGATAATTGGACCTACATGTGTCCAACATAGTTCCACCCAAAGGTGCCTAGTAGCTACTTTATATTCCTTAGTTGAGTGATTAACTTGTCTAACCTAGGTTGTCCAAAATTATAGCCATTTTACTTTTTTTTACCCTCTATATAACATAATCAAATATGTTTATATGCCAATTTTTGGTAATTACTTGTATAATCCAAATTCATAATTTCATGGCATATATGTTTAACTTATACGTGCTATATACTTATAAAGCACTTAAAAATGCCAAAATATTTAAAGATATGCATGAGACTATTCAGCCCAACCAAAATGTACACTCTACATATGCATTATTCCATAATTAGGCATAATTCCATGATGCTCACCATAAACATACATTCTTAAAATTTCAAGCTAGCCAACATCACCGCCATAAATGATCCATAATTCAAATCATGTGCATGCATGCACTTAGGTCATAATGACATAACCTAATGATCATACATTACACAAACCTATAGTTTTGAGATTTAAGTGTAGAGGTTTCGACCAACTCACACTCTATAAGCATAATAAAATTCAACCATACATAATTTAATCCAAAACCAAATCATTTAAACATTTCTCATAACATAAATGGACCAAACACAGACACACTCACTATATATGTTTTAACCACACTAAAATAATACCACAACTAATTCATTCATTCATATTTCACTTAATTTCATAGCATAGTTAATCATACATACTACATAAAATCACCATATATTAATTACAGATAACCATATTTATTGCATAATGCCAAATTCACATTAAGTGCCATGAAAATTAATTATGCAAGATACATTAAATTGGATTCACATACTAAAAACCATAATTTATAGATACAACATGATTACACATTCTCCTTGCCCTTTAAACCTCTAAGTCTCATTTTTTCTACATATGCAATTACATACTCATTCTAGAAAATCTGTAATAAATCAAATATAGCTCTAAAAAAATAAAATGACAATATAAATGTGTTCTTGTGCACTCATAAAGTTTAGGAAAAATATCAAAGCCAAATAGAAATACCCATATCAGAAATAGGTTACTATTCACCCTTATCTCAATTCATTAAATTCTTTTGATGAAACCACTATTCTAAGCTTTTAGCTCCATAAAAACACTTAATCAATGATTATTATTGTTTAATGGTGATTGATTGAGGCATAAATGGAGTAAAATGAAGAAAAAAAAAGGTAAAAGTTGCTTAAAAATGGCAATGACACAAAGGGAATGAAAAAGGAATTTAGTGGCTATATTGAATAGTAATTTTGACTCTTATTTGACCCTTTTTATATATGCTGAAATGAAGGGTTTGGATTTAATTACTTATGATCAAGGGTCCTCATAATTCCTCCCATTAAAACCCTTTTTTAAAACCATTTCCACCATTTTAACCTCAATTATCAACTTTTAAATGCCTAATAATCTTTGAAAATATAGCTCTTGAATCCTATAAAAAATCTGTATTCGAAAATCTTGAAAACACATGAAAACATAATTAAATAACTTAGCTTGATTTAGTAAAAATAATTCCCGATTTTTGAAAATTCCAATTCAGTGCTATTAGACTAGTTAGAATTTTTAAATATTATATTGTAATGATCCTAGATTATTTTGAGAAAAACTTAAACTATTTTATAGTTCAACTTTGCCTATGGCACTATTCATAGGATATTACCATAAAATCTTGTTTTGCATTTTTAACCATTCAAATGACCTCAAATTTGCCAAAAATTATTTTATGATTAATACTTCTCATTAGTCTAATTATTGTAACTTGGGTTTCAAAAAATACTATTTATCTGAAAAAGTGTTATTCATAAAAGTCGGGATTTTTAGGACATTACATTACCTCTCCACTTAAAAGAAATTTCTTCCTCAAAATGAACTAAATTAAAGAGGTGCATATACTATTATTTTATTTTAGCCTCGCTTTCCTAAGTTACTTTTTCCATGCCGTGATGTCACCTTAGGACCTTCACTAATGGAATGATATTATTCTACGACTTTTTAACCTCTCAAGCCAAGATATTTAATGGTTTTTCTTCAAATGATGAATTTGGATATATATCTGCTTCTTTAGTTGACAACATATATGTTAGATGTAATCTGTATCTTCTTAGCATAGACATATGGAACACATCATGAATCTACTATAACTTAGGGGGTAAAGCTAATCTATTAGCCAATAGACCTACACATTCTATTATCTCATATAGCCCAATGAACTGTGGACTTAGCATACCTTTCTTACTAAATCTCAACACTTTCTTCCATAGAAATAACTTTAGAAAAACCTTGTTACCCACTTTATGCTGAATATCCCTTGTTTTCAAATCAATGTAGGATTATGTCTATCTAAAGTTGCCTTGAAGCCTATCTTTGTTGATCTTCACTTTCTCTTTCTCAACCTTAATCAAATTTATACCCATAAGATTGTTTTACTAAGCTCACTCTAATATAACAGTGTTTTACACCTCTTCCAATATAGGGCTTCATAAGGAGCCTTACCTAAACTCACTTAGTGGTTATTATTATAGGGAAATTCTACCAAAGACAAATAATGGTCTTAACTGCCTTTCAACTATATCGCACAACTTCTCAACATATATTTTAGGATTTGGATGATTCTCTCTAACTGACCATCCATATATGGATTGAAAGATGTGTGAAAGCATAGTCTAGTTCCTAAAGCATTATAAAGTTTCATAAAAAATCTTGATATAAACTTAGGGTCCTATAGACACTAGGTTTTTGGGCCTCTCATGTTCGGTTTGCCTAATGATGATGAAGGGACAAAAATCCTGATAAATCGGGATATTAATGTCTAGTTCAAAGATCTCAGAGTTTTCTTGAAAAACTTTTCTTTAAACCTTTACCCGACCTAAAAAAACTCACGGTGCGACTTAAAATGAGAGAAAGGCTTGAGCCTGATGCCCAATACGGATGCCAAGAGGGTATGGGGGCTAAAGCCCCCGTGGTATGGATTAAAATAATAATAAAATAAATAATGAAAATAAAATAATAATAAAGTAAATAAAATTTTGATAAAATAGCCATTTCCACAAGGAAAATGATCATTTTGTTAAAAACGGCTAGTTTACTTGCTAAAACGGCTAAGTTGTTGAGATGACCATTATAGAAGGGAAAATGGTCATTTTGAGGAAATGGCCGTTTTACCATCAAAATAACCGTTCTAGCAAAATGGCCATTTTCTACCCCGAGATTAGTGTATAAATTCTGAAAGTGGATTTTCTAAAAGGGGAGGTCATTTTTCTTGAGATACATACACTAGAAACTTAAAATACACTTTTCAAACACTATTTTCATAATTTTTGAAGATTTTCTATGCAATTTTCCAATCTTGTCGAGATCTTTTCTAAAGGCAAATATACACAGTGGGTCGACCAACCTTGTTTTGTTTCTTTTATTTTTCTTTCTCTTTTATCCATCTACCAGTTAGATGTGATAACTTATTTGTAAAATATTTTTGTTGTATTTATTTGACTGTTTATTTCATTTTATTTTTGTTCATCTATCTATTTCACTTGTCATACTAACATTTTAATTTTATTGTGTTATGAGTTGTTTGATTTATTGGGACCTGAGTATCTTTTCTTTCTACCATTTCATTAAACCTCGGTGAAGCAGCCTTTTACCATCCCTTTATTTTTATTTCTTTCATACAAATGTTTTTGTTTTATCTCTTTATTTTTTTTTACTTATTCCCTTTATTGTTGCTCATTTTATTTGTTTAGATTGTATTTTAGGATATTTCAAATGTAATTTTTATTTTTATTTGGTTAGAATGTATTTTAGGTAATTTCCATGTAATCTATTTTTATTTTTGATTTAGATTATTTTCGTGTACATTCTGTGAATGTTGTAATAGGCAAAAAATGATTTTCACATGTTATAAAACTAATCGAACTCATTTTATACCTAAATTAACTGGTTTTGTTAAAAAAATGTGTTTTGATTTTTCTTAATAAAAGTCACGATAATAAGACTTGCTTTGTAAAATTGGCATGCGAGAACCAAAGTTCTCAAGACAAGGAATCATTTGATTTCATGTATGATATTTTAATTTCAAGTATTTTATTTCTATAAATGTGTTTTGTGATTCCTTCTACGTGAATATGTGATTTATTTTAATTGTAAAACCCACTTAAGAAAAAGGATAATATTATAAATTCAAATCGAATTTTCATATTAACTTGAGTATAAATAAGAGTAGGATTCCAAACCACTCTGGTTTTGGCCCTACAAGGTATTTTTTAACTCTAGTTGGGTGGTGACTTCTACCTTATGGTGTCCAACTCGATCTTTCTGGGCTAATCAAATATGAATGGCTTGGGATTCCTCTAATTTCCTTCTCATCTTTTGAGACTCAAGGAGTGAGATTTAGCTCGAGTCTTCAGCTATTTCAATTTAACAAGCCTCGAAAAAGAAGGGATGCAAATAGTGGCGACTCCACTAGGGACACCATGAGACCATGCTTCGAAAGTACCTCAAATTAATATGGAACTTTATATTTTGAATTTATAATATTATTCTTTTTCAAAATTGCATCACATGCTAGAGCTTTAAAATAAGTTAGGCGTCCCTTTTTACCTTAATATAATTTCAAAGCATGAACCCAATTTCACTCAAATTGAAAGATTGTTAGAGGTGGCATTAAATTTAAACCTCATACCTATAAGGTATGTGAAATGGTGAACCAATCAATCATATGCTCATGATGAGATAAACCCATTATGGAGGGACCATGCTTAGATGACCATAACTTGCATGACTAAACCATGAAGTCATGTAATGACCAATAGTAACTTCCCCTAGGTAACTCGATTAATGATGCATTGTGAGCTATGTGGGCCAATATATATGAAATATGGCTTAATCATCTTAAAATGTTGTCGAACCCATTGGGCCTTTTTCTAACTGGAATGGGCTAGACCCTGCATTTTGGCTTGATTGAACATATCCAACATATATGGGCCAAGTATCTTACATGTGCTATTTTTATGAGAGAAATAATGTTCAGCTATTCGTTGTTCATTATTCGAACCTATTGAGGCCCCCAATGTCTCATAGGTAAGACCTTTTAGGAAAGAGCACGTTAACCTCATATGTGGGAAGTAATAAGGTTGGAAGGTTTTTGCTTTTGTGTTGACTTTGTATTCACTAATGTGTATCTTTCTTATTTTTATGTATATGTATACAATATTGTAAACCTGTATCTTTGTAAAAACCTATCATTTTCACCCACGTATAGCTATAATAGTTTACACACACGTACATATACATATATGTATAAGTAATCTTTAGTCCATACATAGCATATACCTCTATACCAACACCATGCATAAATGCATTAACATATGCCAAATAGACTTTCATAGGTTCACTTATACATCCATTAATTATACATAGCCTTTTAGACAAGCATATAGTGTCTATCATAAGTTATGGCTTATTTTATATATACATGCATCATGCTAGTCCATGTATAGTAATGTCATCATAGCATATAAATCATCATCTTTTAGTTAATTAGGTGAAAAATTGCATCACACTTATTCATTACTTCTCATGCATAATGCACATCATATAATACTATAGACACACATATTACAAGAAGTTATGCATCATAACACATGCGTCACTAAATATGCATCACGTCATGCATAATTGAAGGTTCTCCTTATCAACTGTGCATACATAACACATACTTGAGCACATGTAGGAAATGTATCCATGCATTCATGTATCATACTACTTGGATCATGCATCATAAACACATATGTTTGGAATCATGTATCATGCTAATTGTTTGTGTATATGTCTTTTGTAGATCATTCTTTTCTCGGACTCACTAACCACTACTTCCCTATCTAAAGGATCATCTTACTTCTTCCCCTAACTCACTTTTACCCCTAACTATGGCTAATGATCAAGATGTCTCTGTGTCGTAAAAGGAATTAATCATTGTATTGGATCATTTTGGATAAGAAATGTTGGTAATTACCTCAACAGCATTAGCTAAGAATGCTTTTGAGGCCAAGAAAGGAGATCAAGATACTCCTCTCACATGTAAAGAATTTTTTGAGGCTCTCACAATTTTTAAGCAAGAAGTATTACAAGTTGTCAATCATGCTATAGTTGATGCAATACATGATGCTCATTGTCTTAAGAGCCACAAAATGAAGAAGGAGTATTTGAGCAAGAAAAGGCCCCACTTTACTAGACCTAGCTCCACTAACACTCCAACAATCAATAATGAAGGTCACCTTAACTTGATTAAACCCTTGTCATGGCATTTTAAGAGATTGGTACTAGAAGGAAAGCTACAACCACTCCCATTTTAGCCAACTAGAAGTCAAAACAAGCCAGGCTATAGCTTTGATCTCTTTTGTGAATATCACTAGCATACAGGTCATCACGCAGATGAATGTTGGACACTTCATGTTGCTATTTAGGAAATCACCAAGGAAAAGTGAACCTTATCCACTAGTTTCCTAATCATGGCAAAGTTTTCAAGCCTATACTTGGGCCTTTCTTTTATGTTTTTGGAAATGATTTGTCCCTAGAAATATATCATATAATTTAGAAACTTCACCTTTCATCTTTTCAATGAAATGTTCCTACTTTTATTTCCTTTATATGTTGTTTCGCCATGTGATAGCACACACTTTAATAATCATTACATGTGTGATGTTAATTCAATTATGACTAGTTTGTTTAATCTTGGCAGGTGTAAGCATCTTGGATCACATTTTCTACAACTGTTGATAAAGGAAAAGAGAGATAAAAAAAGAGAAATAAAAAAATGAAAAAAAGAGAAAAGAAAAGAGGGTTATATCCTATACTAAGCTACTAAACTATGGGAGCTTATAGGTTCAAAAGATTAAAAGAAAAAACTAGTAAATAAGTTATGCCTATGGCATTAAAATTTTAACTTAATCAGCATCTCATAAAGTCTTATTCCAAAAGATCCAAGGAATTTGATACCTCAAAAGAGACAAGTACCATTTTGCTCATCCCCAATGATCTTTCATAATGCTACCTTGGCTCGATTTCGAGTTAGCCTTCGGGACCAATGAGTCCGGGGGGGCTGGTCACCCGGGCGGCGGGTGTGGGGGGGGGGGGGGG
>CANXYI011088500.1:0-27106 GCA_948208565.1 Hura crepitans
CCCTCATTACTTGACTCAAATAAAATCCATCACACATAATAGACAACAATCCAACACACACTCCTTATATATATATATATATATATATATATATATATATATATATATATATATATATATATATATATATTCAAGGTCGCCCAAAAAATAATTATTTCATTCATCCGCATGTAATTTATTTCTTTTTTTATATTTACATTAATATTATATTTTTATATTATAATTCATATTTATAAAAAAATTTAATAAATAGATAAAAATTTAAGTTAAGATTTTTTTAAAAAAAATCTCAATATTGAATATTTTGTATCTATTTTTGCAATATAAAATTTTTAACAAAATTAAGTTTGATATGAGAACGCATTAATTACTAAATACAATTATCTAATTCTTATCTGAATACTCATTTTTATGCAATAATTTCATATCATAAAATTAATATATTTTATATTATTAAATCAATATCAGGGTATTACTTGTGTACAATGTATAATCATTTCATATCATACAATATTAAAAATATATTAGGGTATTAATTACCTAATTTATAAATAAATAAAATTATTTTAAAAATCTCAAAAATTTATAAAAAAAATCAGAAAAAAAACTCATTTAATCTTTCATATCATCACTTTTAATTATTTATTGTTGAAACATTCCTCTTAATTAACCGAAAGTTAATGCCTTGTGCACATAATATAATAAATAAATAAATTATTAAGTATAATAACTTACATAATTGCTTAATATAATATAATAAATAATTTATTTAATATTTATACTTATATGAATTTAAAAACAAATTAAAAAGATTTAAAATTTATATTAATTGATAAAATTAATTACTTCAAAATTAATACGCAGAAAAGTATGAATAACTTATCTGATAATTGATTTTATTAAATTTCAACATAAAATATATGAAAAAAATATATAGCTATTATATATAAATTGCATTATTTAAAGTTTTTCAAAAGTCTTAAAATTTATATATGTTTGTTGCCTCTTATTATTATTTGGATATTTCTTTCAGTGTAGTTACTAAGAAAATTACGTCATATCCATGCCCAACTTGTGCTCGGAAGTAATCATACTATCAAACAAAATGTTAAAAGTACTTGTCGGTGGCAATTATTGACCTTTTTAAATCTGTATTTCGATGTGATTATTAATCTTAAAATGGCCTATTTATTTATTAGGAAAATATAAATTGCATTACTATATGAGTTTACTAATGTGAGAGAAAAAAGTACAAATTCAAAAAATAAAAATTTCAAAGTTATGTTAAAAAAAAGATAAATTAAGAGAGATTTAAATTATATTAATATAGGACATTAATTTTGTAAGGAAGAACAAGAGAGTATAAAATAAGAAAAAACATCTAAAAATCTCAAAATTATGTAAAAGTAGTAAATAGACATATCTATAGAGAAAGCTCCACAGCATTAATTGTACGAGTGCTTAGACTCAACTAGTATAATAAATAATAGATAATAAGATAATAGATACTCCCTTTATTCAAAAAATATGGTCTTATTTTTTATTTCACACATATTAAAAAATTTTATTATTATTATTAATAAGATACATATTGGTAATTTAAAAAATAATAATTTATATTTATTAATTACTAAACATATTAAATAGGAATACATTAGACATTAATAAGTTAACTATAATTTTAAAAGAAAAAATGAACTATATTTCGAGACAAATTAACCCTTTTAAAACTTTATAAATTTTGACCCAATTTACCATGATTAGATCCAAACTCAACCTGCCCGAGTTGTTTACCACCTGTACCTAAAACACTACTTATATAATATATATAGATTTTTTCAAGGTGGCTCAAAACATAATTATTTCATTGATCCGCATGTAAATTCTTTTTTATTATTTAAACTAATATTATACTTTTTCCTTAAAAACACAGTAATATTATAGTTCATGCTTATAAAAAATAAATTAATAAATAGATAAAAGTTTAAGTTAAGATTTTTTTTTAAATTCTCAATATTGAATATTTTGTATCTATTTTGCAATATAAAATGTTTAACAAAATTATATTTTATATGAGAAAGTATTAATTACTAAATACAATTATCTAATTGTAATTTGAATACTCTTTTATATGTAATAATCTCATATCATAAAATTAATATATCTTATATTATTAAATAAATATTAGGTTATTATTTGCATACAATGTATAATCATTTCATATCATAAAATACTAGAAATATATTAGGGTCTTAAACTTATAAATAAATAAAATTATTCTGAAAATCTCAAAAATTTATATAAAAAAAGATAATCAGAAAAAAATGCTCATTTAATCTTTCATATCATCACTTCGAATTATTTATTATTAAAATATTCCTTTTAATTAGTCGAAAGTTAGTGCTTAGTGCGCATAATATAATAAATGAATAAATTATTAATATAATAACTTACATAATTACTTAATATAATATGATAAATAATTTATGTAACATTTATACTTATATGAACTTAAAAATAAATTAAAAAGATTTTAAAATTGATATTAATTGATAAAATTAATCACTTCAAAATTAATACACGAAATAATAATTATATAATAATTTAAAAAATTTATGATAACATTGAAATTCAAGAATTCATGTCATGAAAATATATGAAAAATATATATATAATTATTATATATAAATTGCATTTCTAAAAGTTTTAAAATTTATTTATGTTTGTTGAGGATATGATTGGATTCGTACAGAAACATTCTGTTTGTTGCCTCTTATTATTATTTGAATATTTCATTAGACTAGTTACTAAGAAAACTACATCATATGCCCAACTTGTGCTTGGAAGTAATTATACTATCAGGCAAAATGTTAAGAGGACTTATCGGTAGCAATTGTTGAACTTTTTAAATCTGTATTTAGCCGTGGCTATTAATCTTAAAATGCCCTATTTATCTATTCGGAAAATATAAATTGCATTAATATATGAGTTTACTAATGTGTGACCAAAAAAAGTACAAAATAAAAAATCTCAAAGTTATATAAAAAATAAGTAGACAAATTAAGAGAGATTTAAATTGTATTAATACAGGACATTAATTCTAATCTCAAAATTATGTAAAAGTAGATAACTGGGCATATTCATTGAAAATGCTCCACAACATCAATCATATGAGTGTTTAGACTCCACTATTATAATAAATAATGGACAATAGGTAATAGATGCTCCATCTATTCTAAAAATATAATATTACTTTTTATTTTACACATATTAAAAAAAAATTATTATTATCATTTAATTAATACATTTTTATTAATATGTCCATACATTAACAAGGGGTATATTAGTAATTCAAGAAATAATAATTTATATTTGTTGATTACTAGGTACATTAAATAAGAATATATTAAACATTAAACAAGTTAACTATAATTTTAAAAGGAAAAGTGGACTATATATTTGAGACAAATGAAAAAGGAAAGTAAAGCTATACTTTTTGGGATAGAGGGAGTAATAAATATAAATATAGATAGACCTATCAATTTTCGATTCTGACTCGAAATCCCACCCAAACGTGGCTAAAATATTGATTTGAACCTAACTCAAAAAATGTGTATGATCTAACCTAAAAAAATTAGAGTTAGGTTGATCTTATCCAAAACTCATATTGGTTAATCTGAAACTAATCTGAATGGGCAAGGTTACATGATGAATCAGATGACCTAATTTTTTTTAAAAAATACTTTTTATTTTTCAATTAATAGGACTAAATAAATTTTTTGAAAAAATAAAATTTATTAATATTATATTTTTTTTATATATAAAGTAAATTTAGATATTGAGAGTGTAACATCCGAGATTTCTCCCACAGTCATGCACAGTGCCTGAGATTCGAAACATACTAATCTGGCTTAATGGATGGATAATTGTACGAAAAGTTGAGGGATATATCTTCATCAGAATTAAAAGTGCTATATAATCAAGAAATGAGAAACGGGGAATTTTACGGCAGGGTATCTCTACTCAAAATTGAACAGAATATTTTAAGTTATTGCTCAGTTTGACACAGAGAGTTTACAAGCCAATATTTAAATATTATGAAGGGAATTTTTGAGCCAGGGTCGGGTTTTTTAGAGATCAAGAATATTTTATATAATTTGAAGAATGAAATTTAAGAGAAAAAGAAAAGAGGACATATTTAAAACAACTAGAAAGATGAGGACTAAAGGGCATTTATCTAAGATATTTGTCCCCGAAAAATGATGGCAGCCACATAAATGGACAAATAAAAATTAACAAAGAAGGAAAGGAAAAAGAATAAAAAGAAAACAAAGAAAAAGAAAATAAAAAGGAAAAGAAAAAAAAAAGAAGAAGAAGTCAGGAAATAGGAGAACAGAAAAAAATGAAAATAAGAGAGGAGGGAGGTCGCAGCAAGCCGATCGAAGTGGTTGCTACTACGGGCGGCGACGTTGGCTACAGAGAGAGGCAACACCAGCGACAAGAAGAGACCGGTTCGGCCAAAATAAAAAGAGGAGAAAGGAAGGTTGAAAGAGAGGAATGGCACTGCAAGGGAGAAAGTGACAGCAAAGGCCAGCGTCTACAGCGGAGCTCCAGTGTTGAGAAGCTGAACGACGACAGAGTTACTGCTACTAGCAGTGAAAAAAAAAGAAAGAAGAAACCCAGCAGAAGGAGAACTCGACAAAAAAAGAAGAAGAAAATTTTTTAGGTGAGTAAGAATTTGTGAATTCTTTGATTCCCTATGACACTTCCAGTGTTGTATGTGATTATTGGAGAGCTTTGTTTTAGTCTACATAGGATTGTTAAGGAGGATTTCGAATGAACTAAGAAAAAGAAAGAGGGGCAGTCATTTTTGGGTTTATGTGTTCTTTGTCGATCTTACAACTTTTATCATTGGGTTTTCTATATAATTTAATGTATATATTGGAAATTTGGGTTATGCGTAATTGAGTTTATTCCATAGTATACGCTTTGCATGGTGTTATGTGGAGTTCGGTTGGGTTCGTAATTTCCTGTTAAATAATTCTAACATAATTCAAAAGCTGTGATTAAGAAGTTAAGCGGTTAAGAAGCTTACTATTGGGTTTTAATGGCTCGTATTTATTCTTGTGTATGTTGGGGCATTCGATTGAGGCAAGGGGAATAAATGAAAGAGCTATTTCTCGGATTTTGAGATAGTTAGCTGCTGAATCAGGTTAAGGAAAGAGTTTTACACCTATGAGGCACGTGTATTCAATAATAGATTATTTTAATGATCGAATTTAAATTCTAAATTTTGTACATGAATAGATAAATTTGTTATAATTATGTATGTTGGTAATAATTGATAATTAAGCATGTGTCTAATATTGAGTAATGATAAATGCAATTTTATTCTATGCCATGAATTGAGGTAGTAATGCATGTGTGCATGTGTCGTGATGGTTATGAATATCTATGGCTTGTTATGATAATTAAAGATATTTTGATGATGTAAGCATGTTGAATGGTTCCTAATGTGTGTGACTATGTGGTTAGCTTAATAGTATGGGGTATGAGTGAATTGGTTCGTTATAATGTGAATTATGTAATAAATTTATGATTATTCTTGATGAAGTGTAGAAGTGAGAGAATGACTATTTTGAGCATGATTTTTTCTTTGTAGCGGTCAAAGGACCATATTAAGTGTGTCATTGGAATACATGAGTGTATGATATGCATCAAACTATGTGATTCACTTGAATAATAAATGATGCATGCTAATGAATATGTGGATGATCAAAAGGCAAAATGATATTTGAATGATGAGTTATGCTATAAGAAATTAAGGATGTGCACATGATGATGCATGAATGTAATTGATAAATTGTTATGAAATGAAAGTATAAAGATACTAATGATGAGTGAAGATGTTCTATGATGGGTTGATATGGTAAAATGTCCAATAATGGTGTCTGGATATGTTATGCATAAACATGAGATGTGGGAAATGAGTATGTGAACTAAATGATGGCCGAATGGCTTCTTGGTCTTGTTGATATGATAATGTGGTTAAATGGCTTGTAATTATAAATTGAAGTGTAAGTAAGTGTAATAGTATGTGTATAATACATAATTTGTGATCTTGAGGCCATAGTGTGTGTTGATCGAATAGGATATGAAATATGTTTAAAGTTGTTATGATGAATGATGTTATACGTTCCTCATTGAGGTTATGAGCATGGTAATTGAGTGAGTAAGATAAATATATTTGGTAATAAAAAAAGGTGTAATATGAATTGGCCCTTTGCATTAAAGATGAATGTTTAATGTTGGTATGTTAGATGATGCTATGTGCGTATGATATATATATATATATATATATTGATGGTGATAAAGCATATATAATTACATGTGATTATGTTATTCTCAAAAAGGAATATGCGCACATGTGGTAGCGATTAATACATATGTTACACAAAGCATGAAATGAAATTGTGTACGATCTTCGTTTATGCCATGTTAAGATTTGAAATGAATTATATGTGCCTACTTGTATGAGAGGCACGATGAAACCAAAAAAGAAAGTACCATGGCATGATTTTGCCTTGCTTGGCCAAAAGGCCCACGTGAATTAGTGATGATGCTTAAAGCATACATCAATGGAAAATGAGTTAATGATTTACACAGGAGATATGAGTTTGCCATATTGAAATGGAAGGTAAACTATGCTTATAGGAGTACTCGTGAATGCATGAATATTGTATACTTATGATATGATTTTCTATTTTTTTATAATGATTGGCATGTATGGAAAATGATATGCCTGTTGCAATGTCTTATTTGTTTATAATGCATGTAAGACAACATAAAAAGGAGAGAAGATAATTAAGAACACTAATTTTACCTCTAAGGATATGTGTTGACCACATTTTAAATAAAATTACTTAATCTACTTTTAAAAGGAGAAACATAATTAAACATGGTGATTAGCCTATACGATTAGACATCTTAGATTGAATAGGTTGACTGGTCAACTAGGGATAGATAGCAGTTGTTAGGGTACCTCGGTGCCCGTAGGTCTAGTAAAATAGCCGTAAGGTCCCATAGGGCCACTGTACATTTTTAGGTCTGGTACAACAACTATAGGGTCCCACGGGGCCACTGTGCATACTCAAGTCTGGTACAACAGCTGAAAGGTTCAGAAGGACCATTGTACACATATAGGTGGGTGCAATCATCATAAGGTCTTAGTAGCCACTGCACATTATGACCTAAAGCATCGAGTAGTCCCGTTATACAATTTTGGCGAGTGTCTTTATCAGCATAGCAATGGTAAATAAAAGATGAGTAAAATAAAAAAGGAATGGATAACAATTTAAAAAGGTTTATTAAATTAATAATATGGATATAAATGTGTTGAGATATGAGTTTGATGTATATGTATAAGTTGTTAAGATGCTTATGTTTTAAGTTTGTAATTGTTGTTATGGCATAATAAATGATTAATGTAACAAGGGGATATAGTAAATGATTCAAGGAACATAAACTTCGTAAAATTCAGTAACAATGGTTGTGCATGTATAGTGTGATACACATGTGTATGGATATCTAGCTTGCCTTGTTGGAATATGTTTTATTTTGCTAATTACATTCTTTCTTATAATAAGACTATCATAAAAGCTTAAATGCTTGAGGATAAGGTATGTTATAAAATATATCTCTTATATTTGGTAAGACAAATGTATGATAAGGTTTAAAGAGGTTAAGGCATGTAGTTAAAAGACTATAAGCTTATGATAAGGAATTATACAACTCGCGCATGTTTGGTTACTATAGTTTTATGTAAGCTATGATATATATATATATAATCATGAAACATAAAGTGTGTGTGTTATGAGCTGGAAGTGTGTATGAAGAATACATATGTAGGTTAACGTACATAATTCAGGTCACTTACACATAAATAATTTGCATGATTATGTTAATGATCTAAAAAGGTTATGAGTAGTTATAAGTGGGCACAATCTTAATATGATAAGGGAATCTATTTACATGTTAATTGGTATAATGTACTTAAAAATGAATACTTTATATATACATATATGAAGGAGTATTCTTATAATATATAACAATAAGTGTTGGGCTAGATAATGTATGGCATGTAAGTAAGTATAAAGACATATGTATTGATTGGCTATGTGTGAACAATATATTATTGGATACGCCACTAAGCTCTATGCTTAGCGGATCGTATTGTTTGTGATGCGTAGGGTAAAAGAAGTGAATCGAGACCAAGGATGTAAGTCGTTAGATGCAAAAAGGCCAAAGGAGCTTTTGTATGGGATGGCTTCAATGTACTCTTTAATAAGGACTTTTGAATCTTAAGAATATGTATACATATTGGGTTGTATCTTTAGAGTTTGGTTTTTTAGTATTAAATGATGGACTTGTACTGGGATTATGGATACCTTCTTATAATGGTTGTGGATGGATGATGGGCTATAAGTTTATGATTAACTTGTGTGCCAATTGATGTTTAAAAGGTTCAAGATCTAGTTGTATTTCTTATGCAAGTGTTATATGTTGATTATAAATGTCTGGAGTTGATGGATGATCAAGAGGATCCTGGTGGAAGTGGATTAGGGTGTGTAATGCTTGTAGAAGTGTTTTTCTATAGGTTCTAAATTGGGGATGGTATCATTGGATAATATTATGCTGCTAGATTTTCGATATGAGGACCCTGAATCATATAACATGTTAACTAGCTTTTTTTTTTTTTGTAATTGTTTAAATAAGGTCTTAAGCTTTAAGAAACCTGACTTAATAAGTTGGATCTTGGGTTGCGTGCTGCTTCTTGGTTGGGTCCGGTGACCGGACCGAATAAGGGGTGTTACAGAGAGGATTCAGATGGACAAGATAAAAAATTGATCCGTAGACCAGATTAGACCAAGTCACTAAATACCTAAATTAATAAAAAATAAAAATCATGTTATATTGAATAAAAAATTATAAAAATATCTTAAAAATTTGGAATTTTTACAAAAATCATGTTATATTGAATAAAACATTATATAAAAGGCCACCAACCCAACCCGTTCCGAACACAAAGTGATTTGATTAGAAAATGACATGACTTGATATTAAATCAATTCAAATTCACCCGATCCGTTCTGTTTTACAGGTCTAAATATAGATGTAGATAAGACATAAATTACTAAATGATTATTAAGTTTCTCTTAAATAAGAAAGGGTTATTTAGTCTTTTCAATCAATGTTATTAGAATCGACCAGATAACTAATTGGGTCATAGTTCGACCATTATAATCGACTTGTACCAAATTTTTTATTTTTTAAATAAATTCATTTATAAAAATTTTAATAATATAATATGAGTAATACCATATTAAATAAATTGTATATAAACAATAAAATGGATAAATAGTTGATATATATAAAAATAAATTTAACAATAATAATATAATAAATTATTATAAAATTATTATTAGAAATATAAATATAAAAAGTTCAATAATTTTGGTAAAATGAAAGTAGAGGAGTTGGAATTTATTTATATAATAAAATTTAGAAAAAAAAAGTTTAATGATAAAATTAATATGTTTCTATTTTATTTAATATAATTTATTTGATTTCTTAATTAAATAAATTTATTAAAATAGTTATGCTTAAAATGTTTTAATTATCCATTAATTGAAATATAATTAATTGAAAAAATTTTATCATTAATATTTTTAAATTGCTCTTAAATCATAAAAATAATTTAAAAAATACTAAATATTATAAAAAACATACTAAAAGAAAAATTATAAATTTAAAATAATGTAAACCAAAATTGAAAAGAAAAAAGTAAAATTGTGAAATTTCATGTTAAAGCCGGTTTTTCGGTTTTTGTTTCCAATTTGACTGACTTTTCTAGTTCAACCTGGTTCAATCCGATTTTATCCATTCCAATGTTAGCATTGAATTGGATCGGAACAGTTTTCGATTCCCGGTCGAGCTAGTCCGGTTTTAACAATAATGTTTTTCATATAGCTTTTTTTTTTTGTATAAAAATAAAAATTTAATGATTATTTCAAAATCGATAAATAGAAAAAAAGTGACAAATCCATAGACGAGATACACGCACCCTAAATAAAATTTTTATGCTATTGTAGGTAGAGATACAAACTTTAGTAATACTTATATAATGATTTTCCATTTTTCTTTTTTTCAGGACAACTGACAGATTTTCGGAGCTCATTATAAAATTCGTTGATTTTTAACGTTAAGCATATTTAATATTTAAGGATAACACAAAAAAAAAAAAATTAGGTCAATTTATAATTAAAGTTTTATTGTTTAAGATGTGATAATTGGATTTTTGAAGGGCTTTTTAGTTAAATCCTTTGTCAATAATTATGTTAAATTAATTAAATTATCAATTTTTTTTATTAAAAATAGTTTGTTTTTGAATTTTCGTTCAATGTTTAATATAACTATAATTTATCAATAATTTTTTTTAGGCTTTTAGTAATTAAATAAAGTAACTTTTTATAATTTTACTAGTTTATCGAAGAAAAAAATAATATATTTAAAATAAACAAAGAATTAAAAGGTTCAATTTTTTCTTAACTTTTTTTTATGAAAATCTTTTAGTGTGATATTCATAATATCTAATTTTGTATTATTAGTTTTGATTTTATTTTTAATATAATTTATTTGTTTAGGTAAGAGTTAATTTAAAGAATAAAAAAAATTAACTTTATCCAAAAATGATAGAAAATAAGATACTTCATAATTAATTTAAATTTAATTTTTATCAAAATTTTAAAATAATTATATTTGTATTATTTGTTTATTTATTTTAGCTTTAAAATATCAATATTTGTAATTATTTATATCACAAAAAAATTTATATATTTTACACACCCGAAAAATGATGAGCCAAACCTAACTTGAACCCACTTGAAAAATAATGGTCTAAACTCGATTCAATTCGAGTCAAACTAAAAATGACTCGATAATTTTGGAGTTGGGTAAGAGTCAATTCATGGATAAATTGAATGACTCAAACATGTTAGATTAAGAATTAATATATTTAATTTTTTATTTTTAACTTTTATATTTCTATTTTTAAATTTATTTATATTATATAACTTAATTAACATACCAATTTATAATTTAAAATATCAATTTCTTTCTTGTTATAAAATATTAAATTAAAAATAAATAAATTATTAATTCACAAATATATTCTTTCACATAATTATTTTGTATAAAAAATTACAATTATATTATGTGACCAAATATTATATTTTCAATACTTGGAGCATACTATATCATTGTAAATTTGTAATACGTAAAAAAATAGTTATATTATAAATTTATAATTATATGGACGGTGTTATGATGGTCAATTTTTTACTACCGTAAACTATATGTATATACTATATAGTTATACGTTTTGCATTGACACGCTTTTATATATATATATATATATATATATATACTTTTTTAATTAGTTGATAATTTTTTTTATTTGGATACTCGTGCAACTCTATAAACAAGTATTTAATTTATTATTCACTATTAATATCCTCTAAAAATGTGAACAAAGAAAAATTCCTAAAAAATAATCTAATTAATTAAATTTTTAAAAATTCAAAATATTATTTCATGAATAGATTGTAACACTAAAGATAAATAAACTAACGCTATTCCATACATAGTTTGCATAATTTATTGATTATTATTTGATTTGTTAAGAGGATTTTCAATTTTGTCATTTTTTATTTTTTAATCACATAATTTATTTAGACTCAATCAAATATTTAAATTAAAAAAATAAAATTCATATTGATTTGATAATTTATCCAACCCGATTAGGTAACAAAGAAAAATTCCTAAAAATTAATCTAATTAATTAAAATTTTAAAAATTCAAAATATTATTTTATGAATAGATTGTAATACTAAAGATAAATAAACTAACGGTATTGCATGAATAATTTGTATAATTTATTGATCATTATTTGATTTTTTAAGGGGATTTTCGATTTTGTCATTCTGCATTTTATTTTTTATTTCTTAATCATATTATTTATTTAGACTCAATCAGATATTTAAATTTAAAAAATAAAAATTCATATTGATTTGATAACTTACTCAACCCGATCTGGTAATAACTTAAAAAAAATAATCCGTTAATGACTCAAACCGTCAATAACCCAATTCAAATTCATCCAAGAGACCCATTAGTCAAGTCTAATTTTATGCATTATAGTAAATTATAAAATATTCAATATACTTTTAATGTGATTTATAATAAATAAATATAAAATATCATTAGTTATATTATTAACGTGGTTTTTATTATTATAGACATATATTAATAAAAATACATCAATTCAATTACGTTACCTAAATCACCCTGCTTGAAAAGGAAAGACGAACATATTTTTCATAAGGAGGGAATTGTTTTAGCAAAATTAGAAACTATAATTGAAAATAAAAAAGAGAAGAAAAATGCAGAAAAAGTTGCTGTAATAAATTTATTCGTAATTCAAGATGATAGAGCAAATTCTTGGGAAAATGTCAATCCCATTTTCTCATAAGCTTCTAAATATTAATTGAGAGCTGATTACAGATATAGGTTAAAAATTTTTACCAACAATCTTTTTCCATCATTAAAAAATATTAATTTTTAAAAAAAAATTAGAGAATTTGTGTAATTAAGCAGTTAATAGCTTCGTTATATATGCATAACATTAAGACTTACTCTTTCCTCCACGCCCAATCCCAAAACATAAAGTCGAAACAGGCGAATTGCATTCATGTTGTTCCTCATCCACAATTAATCTTGATGAATCAAAAGATTTTCTTGGACTTGGAGAAATTCCGTATCCAAATGATCCATTCATTCTTGACGTTAATATTGTAACTGGTGAAGGTGAAATTGAATGAGATATTTTTTTCAAAAACCGGGAAGGAGAAGAAGAAGAAGAAGATGATGATGAGGAAGAAGAGGAAGAAGAAGGCATTCTTGATTTTTTTGCGAATATGTTGCTCAAGAGATTATTCGATTTAGATTTGGTAGAGATTTTGGGTTTGATGTTATAAAAATAAGAAGGCGGAGGAGTCAAAGGGGGAAGAGAAATATTATTTTCTTTGAAGCTCTTCAACTTCGGTGTGCCTGGTTGAGATTCCCATAGAAATGGAATTCCAACTGGTGATTTATCATCATCACCCTCCATGGACATATTCTTTGAAAATGGTTTTTTCATCATTATTTCGTTTCTTTACTTTGAGCAAGATTTGGGCTACTTGTATACATTTTATTTGACAATATTTTTTTTTTGGTGATGGATGAGTTGAATTTAAGCTAAGCAAAAGGGTTATTATATATCCAACACTTCAAGTTGTGGTATTTGAATTTATTGGTCACTTCTTGATTTTTCCTTTTTTTTTTTCAAGGGTCAATTAGATAAGTTGTCTACATAACATATTGCTTTATTAGACTTTTACATCAGATTATAAGCCGTCAAATGATGATGCCTAACTAGTTACTTTGTAATTAATTTGAACTTTTGACTACTGAAAAGGGTTCACATTTAAAAAAAAAATTGACTTTGTGATATGACAACCTAACAATAAAACTTAAAAGATATTCGGTCTCTTCGATAAAATTTTGGGATGGAGGATCCATTATAAATTATAGTTATTCTATTTAATAATTTAATTCAATGTTTAAAAATTGAATTGAATATTGAATGAAAATGTCAACTAGATCATGATTTAATTGATTCAGTCGGATTTTATAAATTTTTTAAAAATAATTATTTATATAAATATAAAAAAATATATATTTAAAATTTATACATCTTCCAATATTAATTTAAAAATATTAATTATAAATTATTCACTATCCATAATTAATAAGAATTACAATTTATAATAGCACATTTATGCTTTTATTAATTAATTTAACATTTATGTTTTATTTTTATATTTATCTTGTCAAATTAAATATAAAAAATTTCTAAATATACTAGTCCAAAGACCAACATTTAATTTTATTAAAACTTAAATTTTTCATAAAAGAAATTTTATTTAATTAAATTTTAAATATTTATTATCTCACATTTATATATATTAAAAAAATGCAACAATTAGTATGATAAGAAAATAAGGTGTAATATTATAATAGTTCTTCACTGTTTATTAATATGTATTATTAATTTAATTGACTTTTATTAGATTTTAAATATTAATTTTTAATCCAATGATAGCCAATAATATGAATTAATAAATAGTTTAATACAAAAATATACTGAACAATATTATAACATAAACATTTATTTTTAATAATATATTAAAAATGTTTAAACTAAATTAAGAAAATAAATAAATTAATAAGTTTCTATCCTATTTAATATAATTTATTTATATTTTTTGACATTATTTATAATTTCTTAGTTAAATAGATTTATTAAAATAGTTATGCTTAAAATACTCTACTTATATATAAATTAAAATATAACCTAGTATACATTTAAATTAATATTTAACCAATTGAACAAATTTGATCATTAATATTCTTATATTGCTCTTAAATTTTAAAAATAACTTAAAAAGAACACTAAATATCATAACAAAGCATACTACAAGAGAAATTATAAGTCTAAAATAATATAACTCAAAAATTGAAAAATATGTAAAATTGTGAAAATTCTAGTTTAAGTCGATTTTTTGTATCCCCAGTTTTCGGTTCTTTACCTATTCGGTTTTTGACTAAATAAGATCAAATCAACCTCAAATTCGCGAACGAACTAGTCCTATCAATCGATCGGTCCAGTTTTCATAACATCAATTTAATTATCCATTAGTAATAAATAATTTTTATCCTATTCTCCGTTAAAATAGTCTTAATGCATTAGAAAGTTTCAAATTTGATCTTTTACTATCCTCCCTGTCGCTATATAAAAAATAAATAAATAATTTGTTACAAATCTATAATCACATATTATGTGATATCAGGATAATAGTTTGAGTTTGATAGTAGTAATCTGAATACGATGAAAAACTTTTTTGAAAAGTAAAAACTCTCTAATTTTTTTATTATCCACATAAAACTATTCCTTGAAATTCCATATTCAAAAGGATTTTAAAGTCAAATCTAATTTAAAAATTGAACTAGGAATATTTTATTCATGTAAAAAAATTACCAGATTTTCGAAAAAATCCAATAGGCGATACACTTTCTATCAAGTCACCCATCTTGAAATTATTATAGGTTTGCACTCCTTAACACTTACAGTTTGTTTATTATTTGACCCGATATTGCTTAACTTTTCAGTCTATCCCTTAACTATTCTTATATAAGGTATAACAAACCCAAGAAACCATTTCATAAGCCCTCAACATGTTTACAGAAAATTGGACATCACAATGGCTACCCGGGTGACATTCTAAAATTTTTTTCACCTATAAAAACACCTCTAATATCATTATTGTCACTCTATCTTCTTTCGGACCCTTCTGGTCCACTCAAAAACATCAACCCATTATCAACAAACACAAAGAAAACACACAGGGCCTCAGGCCCAAAATCATCAAAAGCCACAGAAATAAAACATTCAGATAAATGGCCTGTTTATATACATCACACATACACTTATATATACAGACACTAGCAGCTTCTAAGCTTGCTGAACCCATAACCTACAATGTTTACATGAGTGCCTACTAAACACTAAAAACACACATAACTATATACCCTTTACTATCTGTGCTGCTACATTGCACGATCCTCGAGGCTAGACTGCTAACCTTTGTAACATGCGCACCAAAACACTAGTACACTGAGTATAAAACTCAGTAGTGAATTTACTGTATTAAAAACATGTCATATGCAGGCACTCAGATGTAACAATAGGCTATAAATATATAAATACAATGCATGGCAATCAATTCATGCAAGTGACATTAATTCTAGTACTCAGTCTCCCAATTCAATTAATTATAGTTATTCCACTGTGGTAATTTCATTTAATTTATTCATTCTGTAATATAACATCAAGTTGTTCTATATTTAATTTACTTTAATTTAATTTAATAGGCTCGTCTAGATAGACTACACTTAAAAATACTAGACCAACAGGGAACTAAAAATTGTGCAATGGCCCACATTCTGGACCCCGACCACTACATCGGCCCAGTTTGATAGTAGGGATCAATTCACATAAACCTCCCAATACCAGATAGGGGATAGCAAGGATTAGTTTATAGACCTCCCACTATCCCAATAATCAATAGTAAGTCACTCTGTGGATAGCAGGGATCAGTTCGTAGACCTCTCAATATCCAAATAATCAACAGCAAGTAAGTCCAGTAGATAGTAGGGATCAGTCCATAGACCTCCCAATATCCAATATATCATCAACAAATATCTCCAATGGATAGTAGGGATCAATTTGTAGACCTCCCAATATCCAACAAATCATCATCTAATATTTAGCAGTTGCTAATCCCTAGTTGACCGGTCAACCCATCCAGTGGGTGTCTAACTAATGGGCCATCTGTCTTTATTTTTATGTCCTTTTACTTACTGATCATCATTTTATAATATCTAAAGTTGAACAACAGATAGTTATGAATTTATTTTAATAGTTAAATTTTGATCCAAACAATTATATGTCTATTTTGGTTATACCGGAAAGTTATAGGTTTGTTTTCTAAGCAAATTTTTAGTCAATTTCTTAGACAGTTCCAAGTCCAATCTAAGTTCAATTCATACCATTATTCTAAGTCCAATTATCTTTAATTTAATAGCCTTTTCCAGTTCAAGTTCTAATTAATTATTTTCATAGGACAGTTATAGGTCACTGTTTATTTTTCGTACACAATTATAGGTCTATAGTCACTATTTTCTAGGCATTTTTCCATGCCACTCTAATCCATTACAACATGCCATTGTGGCCCCTAAAATTATGTCATTCTATACAATCTAAATGGCCTCAAAAGTGACCTCAAAATCATTTAAAACCAAGTATACAAAGTGTCCCAATTCATGTCAAATTTCATGCATTATAAGATCCATTATAGGTCATTTTTACCACTCTTATTTTAGGCCATTATAAGCCCTTTCTTAGCTCAATTATGAACACCATTTCTCAACCTATACTAACCAATTATCTTACCATACTTACTCACATATTTATGCCTATTTCATGCTAACCTTATGTCACAAAATATATGCCCATCATATCATGCCAATTCTACATGTCATACACCATGTCACACACACTCACATACATGCCAACCGTGACACACCTCTCAGCCACCACTAAATCAAGATCACACACATGCACATTTCCATAATTCACCACACACACGTCATATACCAAATTCTAATATGTACATGCCTACACACATGACATACCATGCACATCATACCATAACATACCACATATATGCACATTTTCATCAAATTCACCACATATCCATCTAATTCCATGCCTAACATATAATTTCCTATCATATACACCATGCCACCATGCCATACACACAACTTGAAATCCAAGGTACCCTAGGATACCTCTCGGCCATTCGTGGCACAACCCATAACCATGCCTTTTCTCACCATATACACACACAAACCATTAAATCCCATAACATACACATCATTGACCATCATAAACCTTATGTACACATGCCTTAACACATCACACACACACACACACAAACTTTCAGCCAAAGTGAGGCCATACCCTTCCATCCATTCCTTCCACCAAATCATCCACAAATCACTTAATTTACATGGAAATAACATCAAAATAAACTTAATTCACTATTGCACACACATTATCCACCATAACCATCAATTCCCTACACCATTTTCATACCAATTACACTTGAAATAAACATGGCATGCCTTAAATACATTTAATTCACATACCTACACTTGAAATGAAGCCTTGCCTACACTTTAACACCTTTATTTCCCTTATTGAACATCAATTCCACCTTAGCCTACATACACACATCTATGGCCTAGAAAAATCATAGAAAATTCCATAGACCTCCAATTGAAAATATAAGAAAGGCAACCTTAGAATGATGAAATTCCCTTAGAAAAAAATGGAAAATGAGAAAGACCACTTACACACAAACTTGATTTTTCCAAGCACCCTTTATGTATGTAGAGCTTCCTTGTTTTTCTTGAGTTATATGCTTGCTTATGGCCTCCAAAACCTTCAAAGACCAATTCTTAACTACTCAAAGTAATTTTTGGTGACAATTGGGGGAGGATTGAAGCTTGAATGGCCATGGAAATCGAGGAGAGGAGGAAGAGATGACGTTAGGTGCGGAAGGGAGAAGAAAGGAGAAATGTGGGGTAGACGAGGTGTCAATGCGCCAAGTGGGGTAGTGGCCACTTGGCACCCCTTTTTATAGTGGTTGGGGTAGTTCCGATGGTGACACGTGTCACCCGAGTGCCCCGAAATCTTGATTTTTCTCGAGAACTTTGGGAAATTTTAAAAATTCACATGGACCTCAAAAATTATTACATCAGTTTTAAAAATCATTGATTGGGCTTATTTAGGGCTCGTAAAATCTCAAGTCAAAATTCCTTTGGCAGGATAGCTAATCAATTTCTCAATTTACATAAAAATCTCAAAATTAAGGAAAAATAGTAAACAATGTCAAAAATTAAAAATTCCTTCACTAATGGCTTTAGGGGAATTTTTGACCTTCAGGGTATGATATTTTTAGGTTTGTCCGGGCATATCCTGGGTCATTCTTGGCCCAAGTTCATCTGAGCCTACGGACTACTAGATTTTGGCCTAAAATAATTTATTGATTCTGCTAAAATTTTAAATTATGTAATTTTCACCATTTTCAAGCCTCTCAAAGTTTCATGACTAGTACGCCCTACCTCAAGTCTCGTGAAGGTGACCTAACACTCCATGCACACTTTTCAAGTCTTGAAAGTATTGTTCACGGAACCTCGACTTATGCGTATTACATTTATTTTCCTAATATCCAAATTAACTATTACAATTAAAATTTTAATTGTAATAGTTTTTTTTTAAGAACCATATAGTATTCTAAACCCTTTGTGCGTCAATTATACTATATAATAGCTAAGCATAAGAAAATATTCAGTTGTTGATGTGGACCTTCCTACATGTAGCATTCTAATTATCTATTATAATAGAATTTTGAGATTTTTCCTTCTTTTTGTATCCCTTTCTTATATAATATGTATCCCTTTTTTCCCATTTTCCCAAAGCTGCCTTAGGTTTTCTTCTTCGCTCTATTTTATTTTGTGTTAATAATTTGATGATTGACAGAGGGGAACTTAGATCTCATCGAGCTTAGGCATAAATTGTTCAGGGAGGGATATGGAGGATGAGTTATGGGCAATGTGAGATTTCGATGGAATCGAAAAATACAAATACATCAGCAGGTCCTTATTCTTATTCTTATTCTCATTCTCAACCCTTTCTATAGTCTTAGAGGTGGATCTACTCTTTATTTTTGGGATGAAGTTTCTCTAGGTGTTTTCAATTTAAGTCCAAGTTTTTATTTATTTATACAAATTAGGATCAAAAAATAGAAAGTGAAAATTAAAGATCAAGACATGATATACACAAATACAACAGTAGGTTCTTATTCTTAACTTAACATCTATTTGCAACTTAACATGTTCTCATTCTGAATTTAGTGTTCAGACCCAAATTAAAAAGGAGAAGCCAAATTCAGGGATTTCTCATTTTATATCTTCTCATTTTCTTTTTTGGCAACAATTTCATGCCTACTCCTTTACTTCTCCTATCGAAATCCAAATTCTTGTTGGGATGAAGTCTCTGTAGGATGTTTTCAATATTTAAGTCCAAGTTTTTTTTACAAGTTGGAATTGAAAAATGAAAATCGAAAATTCTAGATTGAGACTCGATATATGCAAATACAACAGCAGGTTCTCATTCTCAACTTAGCATAGGTTGTTTAAAAGGGGATATGGAGGACGAGTTATGGACAATGTGAGATTTTGGTGGAATCGAAAAGCGCAAATACATCAGCAGGTCCTCGTTCACATTCTCAAACCTTTTTGCACTTTTAAGGTAAATCTAATCTTTATTTTGGGATGAAGTTTATGGAAGGTGTTTTCAATATCTAAGTCCAATTTTTTTTATAGATTAGAATAAAAAATTCAAGGTCGAGACCCTATATATGCAAATACAATAGCATGTTCTCATTCTCAACTTAGCATCTTCTCATTCTCAATTCGCTATTCAAATCCGAATTGAAAGGAGAAACCAAATTGAATGGGTCTAAAATTATTTATGAAGGCTGGGAGTAATTTTTAGCTATGATTTGTGTAGGAATTAATGGAGAAAATTGAAGAAATAGGGAGAAAATTCCCTTGGTTGTCAACATTAAAGAGAGGGAAGTTTTTTGCATGTCATTTATTTCGGGGAAGAAAAGAAGAAGTAGTAGCCATTTTATATGCTTCAGTGGAAGGTGGAGATTAATTCATTAAAGCCAATCTAATGGCTCATAAAAACCCACCTTTTAATCTTTTAAATTCTTGTAATTTTAATTTTATTTTTAGTTCTTCTTTCTAAATATTAATTCTCGAATTCTTCTACTTTAATTTAATTTATTTCCTATATATATTAAATTAGGTTTGACTATTGGTTCAAATTGGTCAAGGTTGACTTTCATGACATTACCGATAACCTCAAGTAATTTTACAAAGACACTAATAGTAAAGGATAATAGAATGGTGTAAGATGTCGAAAGGTATCCAAACAACATAAGATACTAAATTATCCAAATAGGCACTAAGTGCCATAAATTGTATCCAAACATAAAAATGCCTATGAAAAGTTCACTAGATGCCAAATCGATAATGGCAAAAAGCCACACAATCGAGATAGGCACTTAACGGTGCGTAGCTGCCAACAGTCTCTCTAATTAGCATGCAAACTTATCCTGTACTTTAACGAACTATCTAAATTTACCAAGGCATGCCCATTTCTATATTAGTTCTTTTGATCTATAAATTTTAATTTCGTTTCCATCAATTCAATTTCATATATTAATGTATGGTAGCATATAATTTATTCGTCTTAATTTCTTTGATTTCTCATGAAGGCATTTATTTCTATACATATATAAATATTAAAGTTTTAATTACATTATTATTCATTTATATAGTATTTTAACATAATGTATCAAAATTCCACTATTTAAGCATATTAATAACATATCTAATTATTTTTTTAGTCATGTACTCTACTCTATTTTATTGACTTTTCTACAATCATTTTTATATTTGTAACTATAAAATCTTAAATCCATCAACTACATTAAACAAAAATCAATAATTCAAATAATTCCCATAACTATACTTAATACATACTTTTGCATATCTTTATCAATTTAATGACTTAATCTCGTAATTCACATTTACATATATTAATGTTCATAATTTACATTAATTCCTATTATAATTCAAAAGATTCAATTATATTGCATACTTTATATATTTTAGTCATGTGCATTAATTTACCCATGAAAATTAATTTCACCATTTTATGCATCAATTACCCATATCTAATAACATGCTAAATTATATTTTAGGTATCTACACTTCATCAAATTAAAAAAAAAAATCACTATTAACCCCAGTTTTCTTATAACTTCAGCCAAGGTATGAATTTAACATAATCACAGTTTCTCTCTTTATTTAACACATTTTAATCATCTTTTCTAATAATTAATTACATAATGACACCACCAATTTCAACTAATTACATATTTAATCTAAAATGACACATCACATAATATGGTAACATGCTCAGACATAGATATTGAGTACATATACCACAATTTCAACTCCAAAATCTTTCTATTTGCCACCAACATGCTCTTTAGTCTTTCTCTACAATTTTCCTTTGCCTCTACCACTATTTCTCTTCTCTTTCTCTTCAAAAATCAACATAATGTACACAAATCATAAACAACTCAAAATTGACTTCATATGTATGCAATTACATGTCCTATAAAGTCTATTAGATGCATTAAATCTTAAGTGGAAAGAAAATATTACCTAAAGGGTACATTCGCATAACCATCCTCTTTTTTCAAACTCAAAAATTAGCCATCTACTCTTGAAATTATTGGAAGAATAGAGGTTTGGGAAATGTAAACTTAAGTTTAGAAGTGGAACTGATGTAAATTTGGGAGAAATTCAAAAAGAAATGAAAAGAGGAGCAAATGAAGATGTTGTCAGCTATGGCAAAGAAAAGGGAGAAGAAGATGCCAATTTTTTTTGTAGAAAATTCAATTTAAATGGCTTTTACAAGTGAAGTTGGATGGCTATGATCATTTTTTTTAAAAACATATCATTGGTCCACATTAAACCTTCCGAAATATCTTTTTTTTTATTTCTTTCTTTTATTTTCATTTATTCACTTATTCATTAGTAAAATAACATTCAAATATAGAATTTTGACTCTCGGGTCAATTAAGTCAAAACTAATGTAAAATGAACAATATCCTTTTGATAAATTATTATTCACATAAACTTGTTACCTTTTTTTTTTCAATTTTTAATCATGTACGTGATCTTATTTTCATGTCAAATTACATCCCCAATATTAGTATGAATAATACTATCCATCGCTCGAAAAAAGTACTATTTAGGTTCAAAAAAATAACTTTTCATCACTTGGAAAATACTATTTATATTTTAGAATTTTTGCATATATTTAGTTGAGGAGATAAAGATTGAAAAAACTACTAAGAATGATTTTTCAAAAAATGAAATTCGATAAAGTAGCATCTCTTGTTAATGTTGATAAAATCTTTATACTAAAATCTTTAAAAGTAAGAATTTCAAAGATTATCAATAAAAAGTTCATTTCTTTGCTCCAGAAGCGAAGAATTTCAAAGATTATCAATAAAATATAGAAAATAATATGTCATGATTTACTTTCACGCTAAAAGGATATCAAGACAAATAAACCTTTATAAGGATCATTTTGAAATCTAGTACATAAAACCAAAATTTAAGATAATACCAAAATTATATACTTGTTCAAAAAAATATCCAACTTCAAAGAGTCCATTCTTAGAATAGCTTTTCTCACATAAGATAATTTTTCTTAGGAAAATCAAGTTTTTTGTCAAAAGTTTTATATGTTAATATAGAAACCAAGTCAAGATTTCATGAACCTACTTAATGTAGGAACCATATCAAGAAATTTGTTAAGAATTTTGGAAGTTATGTTTATATAAGAGCTAAGTCAAGATTGTTGGAACCTACTTAATGTAGGAACCACAAATTTTGAAACTTATTTAATATAGGTGTAGTGTACCGGGGATGAGATGGTTGTGTTTAAAGTTACCACCTGGCTCTACACAGGACCTACTGATCTTTTTTCTAGAAAGGGTTCGGAATAATATCTTATTTATGCTCCAATAATATATCTTTATTTATATTCTAATATTTACCAATCCCGTATCATGTAAATAAGCAAAATAATTTAAAACCATACATATCACCTTTACATGCCATGAAAATTGAATTGCAATAATTTAAATATACAACAAAGTATAAATATATAAATTATACATTCATAAAATGGGCTATTTAGTTAATTATTTAATGACCTATCAATTACCCATAATTTTATAGGAATTAGCGGTAATTATCCAACTCTTTCTAGGAGATTAACCTTGTTAAAATGCATTTTCTTATGTGACTTTTATTAAAGAAAATCAAAACCATTTTATTAGAAAATACTAATTAATTATGTAGAAAAATCATTATTGTGAGGTTAGAATTTATGTGTAAGACAAGTTAATTAAACTACCTATTACAATCCAAAATAAATGAAAGAATTAAAAGATACAAAACCAAAAAAAAAAAAGATACAAAATACAATCAATTGGTCTCGCCTCTACGTTGTCAAGTTTTTGCAGACTATATAAGCCTTGCACATTAGTTTGTGTGGATCTAATATGCGCTCAAAATAGGTTTGTGTAGACCTTAAGTCCAGTATAGATGATCAAACTTTCATAGCTTAAATAAAGTGATTACTAATAAAAATAGAGGTCTGTAGGACCTAATAGCAGTGCAAAACGGGGTGATAACAATACATATTAAGGATGCACAAATGAACAAGGATAGTGATTAAAACAAGTAATAATGAAAATAACACATGAACAATTTAATCACGACTAAGTTTGTAAGGAGTACCTATGAAACACATATTCAAACCAAACATTTGTGCAGACTACACTTCTCATGAAGAGAGTCCATGTGGACTACATGTTAATTCTAGAATACGACTTATATACATACTAATGAATAAAATGGTTAAGATCCAATTAAAAGAGCAATTTTTACACTAATACATTTTAATAACATGCTATAGCAATTAGTATGGATGAAACACATATTATCGACCATTAAATATGTATTAGAACATGATATAAAAGAAAAACACAAAGCTATTATTGGATATATGTTCGTGTAAATCATAAGAAAGTAATCACGTCTTAATATGATATTTGTGCGGATTAGAATTCTTATTAAATAAGGTCTATACGGACTATACTATAATTATAGAATACACAGAATGATTATATTTACTCATGAATGATAAATCATGCAAAAACCATGTACAAATATCAACCTACTCCTATAATTGATATGAGAATTACATTGAATCACCTCATATGTCAATTAATCATGGGAGATCTTTGGTTAATAGCTTAAGATGATGAAAATAATTAGAATGGTGGCCTCAGATCTTACCTTTGGGTTAATGCTCCAAGTAATTGATAATGGTTGGGTTTTCAGATGAAAATTAAAGATTTAATGAGGGTTAGGTCTAGTAGAATAGCCTTCTCTTAGGGTTTTCTCCTTTTTCTTATTTGTGAGAATAAAGAGGGTTTATATAGGGTTTGGTGAGGCTATCTTGTTCAACTGAATAGGAAGTCTCATTAGATTAGGAGTTAGAGTCTAAATAGGAATATTAACTTTTTGGAAGCTTTTTGGATGTTAGTACTTATATTAGTACTTATAGACTTTATTGTGTAAAAGTAGGTCAGTGTGGACCAAGGTCTTTGTTCATTTGGGTTAGCTATTTTCTAGTTTGTGTGGATTTTGGGCTTAGAAAGTCCATGAGGATGTAAGTGAGGTTAGTCTATATTGACAGGCATTTAGGCTTTTTTGTCATATTGCTTGGGCATATCTCTGGCTATCATCATAGGCCCTAAAACTAGGGTGCTTATAGTTGTCCCCATTTTGTGTATGCTATAAAATGCAAAAGTAACAGTGCATATCAAAGTAGTAAGACTAAGTTAGAGATACTTACCTGGAGATTCATCTTAGTGTAAAGCTACATCAAATATGAATGCTCGCCTACCCTTGAATGAAGTAAAAACTAACCAGACTTGAATTGCATTTTCCCTTCGAAAAATGTCTAATATTTTAAAGATAAACTATATCGAATGCAGGTGCCTACTTGCCTTCGAGTGAAGTGAAAATTCAACTAGATCTAAACGTGCCTTTGCTTTGAAAAATCCAAATAATTAAAGATAAGCTATATTGAATATTTGATGCTTGCTCACCTTAAGGTGAAGATAAACTACATCGAATATGGGTGCTTTCTCTTCTTTAAGGAAATCAAAACATTAAATTTAAAGATAAGCTACATCAAATATAGATGCCTACTCGCCTTTGGGTAAAGATAAACTACACCAAATATCAGTGCTTGCTGGTCTTAAAGGAAATCAAAACATTAAATCTAAAGATAAGGTACATCGAATAGGATGCCTACTTACCTTTAAGTGAAGATAAACTACATTGAATATGGGTGCTTGCTCATCTTTAGGGAAATCAAACTAAAGGTGTTCATGGTTAATTGGAAAAATGGGTAACAGTGAAAATTGGTTTGAAACTGAACATATTTTTCAATTAATTAAACCAATTTATATGATTTGGTTTTTATATTATTATTTTTTTGGTTTCAATTTTGGTCCATCATTCAAAAACTCCACCATTTTCGGTTAACCAATTGGTTTATATTTATATTTTTAACATTTTTAGTGACAAGTAAAATTTTGTTTCTAATAGTTTTTAGTGATGAATGTCTAACTTTTTAGCAACAATATTTATGACATCCCTCATATGACTTGATAGCTAGATTCGTATAGGAGTTGGCATATTGTGACTCTTACCATACTGTTGCCAGCCTGAATAAGAGATGACACGTTACCTAATTTTGCTTAGCTGTACCATTATCTTCTTAAAACCTTGTTATGAGTATGTATTGTGAGCATCCTAGACCTACATATAAATCAACCAAATGTTATGTACTCATACATACTAAATAATATTATTCTATTTATACAAAAATTCGGGAGCATAACAGCTTCACGTTGTCATGTCCCAATATAAACCTGTAAAAAATAACACTTCTATAACATCTCAATCTCAATTCCACATTCTGGACCCTTCTGGTCCCCTAATACCATCATCATCATCATATCTCAGTGACATTAGCCATATCACAATCACATGCATCAATAGCAGCCTCAATATCATCCTATATTAGGTTCACAACACATAATTATTATGTACTGCTAATGTCTGTTTAGTTAATTTACATGACTAGAGGACTTTATAAACTATGCATACATATGACTAGATTAGACCCATACCCTTTTATGTACATATAAGTGCCAAATACTCTTATATACATCACACTAAAGATAAAAAAAGATATATTAAAGATTGGAAGCTATCTGCACTGCACTGTAATGTTGAGGCTAGATTAGAGCTTTATCCATCTACTACCAATGCATCAAAAAACACGATGCGCTAAGAATAAAGATTAATGGTGTATTTGATAAAACATGTTTGCACACACATGCACTCATGCCAAGCATGCAATTCAAACCGAACATTACATCGTATAACATTTACCTAGTTTACCTTACCTGGTGTGTTACCCGTTTAGTCATTTTAGGTCGTTATGTTATCAAAGTTCTTTTATACTCGTTTCATGTTACTTACATATCCTTGTTCACCACTTATGTTTATTTCCATT
>CANXYI011088522.1:0-11477 GCA_948208565.1 Hura crepitans
CTCTATACTATATACCTACATAAATAACATTTGAATTTTCTTTAAATTTAAACCAAAAAATATATATTTTATTTGCTTAGTTGTTTATATTTATTTATAGGTTACACTTTGCTCAATAATTAGTTTTAATATACAATTTAACATGGAAATAATATTTTTTTCCTCTAGGGTAATTTTGGTCTAGGAAAGGGATTATGCCACACTCACCAACTTTATGATTTTAGTTATTCTAACATCATTCCATAAACTATACTAATGATTCCTTGCATAAATTTTATTGAAACACTTAAACTAAGCAATATAAGTAAATTCCATAAAATATAATAAGTTACAAATCCATAAACAACGAATACACATACCTCACAAGTTTAAGTTCATTTAGGCTTTTTTTCCTCTTCTCCAAGCTCACCTCATCATTATTCCTTCTCATCCTCCACTAATTCCATCATTGATTTCCTCACATAAAAGTCATCAAAATATCATTACACACAAAACTTCAACATATAATTCTATAAATATATTCGACACTTGAAATAACCTTATAAAAATTACTTGGTTTGGGATTAACTTACCTACTTTGGAGTGACCCAAACACCTATCTTTCATCTCATCTCACCCACTAAAATCCACCTCTTTCCATAAGTCTTGAAAGGCTAGTAGTTAAGGTAAAGAAAAGAACCTTATTTGCTTAATATTTGGTGTGTATTTAAGTACGTATGATGGAAAAAAATGGAGAGAGATAATTAGGAGAATTTTAGCACTAAGAGGGGAGGAAGAAGAGAGAATGTTGTTGAAATAATGTGTATTATTTTATTATATTTTATATATATACCTTGATCTAATGGCTACAATTAAACATAAAACATTACACTTGGATGGTTAGATGTTTTCCATGTGTAATTAGTTTTAAAATATCTTTAATCATTTCCATGTCAATTATTAAGGGTTACAGTTGGATTGTCATGATTCTCTATGCCACTATTTAATCCAATGGTTAGAAATGCTCCCTACACAAATATTCCTCCATTTTTCCTTAAATATATATATATTTAATTGAATTTATTTTCCTAATTTTTTTTCTAATAGCTCCCAAGTTTAGAAAATTCCAACACTATGATTTTTGTCCTTAGAATTTTTTTACTACTAGGATGTGCCATTTTGAAATTTTCTAGGCACATTTCTAAATTTTTCCATTCAGCTCTAAATGATTGACTATTCACATTACACCGTAAATTTAGGTTTTATTTTTTATTTTAAACCCTTATGCAACCTCGAATGCTCCTTAAATATTACCACAATACATCTCATAGATAATATAATTTTTTGGTCAGTTAACTCCATTTGGCACGGGAACACTCTTCACAATCCGAGTGTCATTATTCATCGAGGCCCACTCTTGAACCTCATTTTTCTCACACTTTCTCGTTGTTACATGCCATATGTCACTTCCTTATTACTCCCACATGTCTCTCATCTTTCTAATCATGAATAGTGAAATTCCTATTTTACCCTTGGCCTTTCAACATAATTACCATTTTGCCTTTGAATCGATTTTTGCTCCATTTTTCATGCCAACCAACTCTACTTAATCTATATATCCATTTCATTCCCCAATTTTCTTTTAATTCCCATTCTAACCAGATGAAAATTTAGACTGAAAGTTAAAGTGTGGCCATCCTTCCCCTCTTAGGAAATTTCATCCTCAAAATTTCTTATGTATACTTCCCCGCTTATACTTCTCATAAGTGTTGCATCTACTCATATTTCTCCCTTTTCAATATCTTACTTATCATATCCTATCATCATTCTACCTTTAATTAACTTATTTAATACCAAATTTCTTATTTCATATATATTTAGTTTCATCTATTTTAGTATCTGTCTTTTTTACTCATCTTAGTCTTGATAGTTTACAGCTTGTTCTAGCCTATCATCAGTTTTTCATAATTGCTTCTATGTTACTCTTTAGTTAATACCTTAATTATTGTGTTTCTTTGTCATTAATCATTTGACTTGTAATCACTTACGTTCAACTTTTACATTGATGCTTCTATTATTGCATCTTTTTCCATTAATAACTATCTTTCCCCAAATTTCTTATGTTTATGTATGGTTCTCATATATCTTTTCTCTACTTAACTCATACCTATACCTTTTTATATGAGTTTCATATTGGTAGGCGAGCAGATCCTTGTCGAAGTTCCAGTAGTTTAATCTTTATTTAATATACATGGACATGCATATATCACATACATATGCAACCATGTTATGTCCAGAAATGCCTAAACCTACTTTAATCCCACTAAATTGAAACACCTTTATATCTAACCAATAGTCAATTTAGATACAGGATGTCACATTTCCAGTTTAACCATTATTCTTTATTCACTTTATTTAGACTCTTATTTAACTATCTCAATTTACATATTAATTAAGGATTTCTTAAATTATTTTACACTTGTTACTTTGATCAAGCTACAACTGCATGGCTATGACAACTGTATTATTATTAGAAAGCTAGTTCAATTAATTTCTTTCTATCATATCATTTGTATCCTTATTTAATTACCGTAGTGTAACCATTTTAAATTTAACTCACAAATTTTTTATTACACTTCCAACATGTATCACATTCAAACATTATATATATAAACAAATTTATAATATTAATTATCCTTAATTTACTCTCTAATATTAATGTTATTACCTTCTTCTGTTATTAGTTAGATAATTTAGGATTACTATTTCTAAGTGTGCATTCTATACAGCTATTTGTATTAGACATTCCAAACATAATCGCATGCTTGTGATGGATACAGTTACCAAATTGTTAACCCATGACTCCCGTCATATGCTGGGACTCAATTCATTACTTCACCCACCTTGATTAAAACCTATACATTAGCAAAATCCAATGCTTTGGGCAAGATTGCTCAATAGTGTAATCATGACTAATGAATTTGTTATTTTTAGTCTTTAATTATCTTTTTATTTGTAATTCTTATTAAATGCTTACTAATATTATACTCGTCCTAATTATGTTTATACTTCTTTACTATTAATAGGGTATCTTTATTCTAACATCTTGATAATTTATCTTGAATTATTTTATATTATCTAATTAGTAATTCGATTATTTTACCATTAATGATGTGCTCTTCTAGTTGACTTTCTATATGTTTTCTTCCTCATGCCTTGATCTTCTAGTTTCTGCCTTATTTTAATTTTATTCTATATATTGTAACTTACATAGAGATTTTAACCTTTGTAACATTATGTTTAAATGTCTTTGTTCATATATATTGGACATTTCATAATGTAACTACATACATTTGATTTCGTTTATTCTTATGCCATTATATTCATGTTAATTATCATCTCAACTATTTATAACATAGCATTTAATTCATACAATTATAATTTTACTATTTATCTCATAATTTCAATATTAACTTTAGTCATTTTAAGATCATTTCTTTTATTGAGTTCTAATTACTTGCTTATTCAACCTATGTTCGAGAGACATTAATCCTAATGCTAGATAAAAAGATCCATTAGTTGTGCAGCGGTCCATATTTTGGACTTACTTTGCTATTACACTAGCATTATACATAAAGGTGTGCATAATAGCCCGCTAGACTTGCACTACAGCTACATCTGAGTTAAGTAAATAGATGTGCAGTGGCCCTCTTAGACCTACACTATGGTTGCACCCATGTTAAGAATGTACAGTGGCCCTGTTGAACCTTCCTATAGCTATACCCATGTTATATATATGTGCAGTGGTTCTATTAGATCTTTTCTATGACTATACCTGCATTAAGAAAATGATATCACATTATCCTAACAATTGCTATAACTCCTTAGTTGACTAGTCAACCTATCATGTAACGCCCGTAAGTCCAAGTTTTATGAATAGTACCTTTTTGGCATGAATAGTATTCCCTATAGGTCGGGGCACCTTTACGAGGCCAGAAAGGGGCGTATTGGTCAAAAAATTTTGACGGGCCTAAAAATGGGTAAAATGAAAGAATTTAAGATTTTAATAGAACCAATAAATCATTTCAAATCAAGAACTAGTGAATGGAGAGATAAAATGAGGTTATATCGGGACAGCCCCGGGATGTACCCGAATAGACCTAAAAATACCATACCCTGAACCTCAAAAATTCCAATTAACATGATGGAGAAGGAATTTTAATTTTTTGAGGTTGTTTGGTATTTTTATAAATATTTTATTCTAACAGGTGAATAGTGCCCAAAAGTCAACAGTGGAATTTTTACTTGATATTTTACTTGGGTTTTAGTGACACTAATCGAGGATTTTTAAAACTAAAATGAGTATCCTTAAAGGTTTAGAGAAATTTCTATGAATTTCTAAAGTTTAAAAAGAAATTGAGAGAAAATGGACTGTTAGATCGCCATGTGTCACGATCTGAGCCATCCACCTACCCTTATATAAGGGCTTACACATGTGAAGGGGGTCACCTATGTGAACCAACCTCTCCTCCCTCATTTTTCTCCATAAGCTGATGCCATTAGAGAGTTCTCTCTCCTCCCTTTCTTCTTCTCTTTCTCCCTCCTCCCATCACCAAAAATTACAAGTAAGACATGAATTAGACCCTTCATAACCTCTAGAGTCTAATTTAAGTGAGACAATTAAGAGATTTAACCTAAAAAGAAAGATATTCAACCTTGGTGAATAGTGACCAATCTTGGTGTAATTGATTTCATTCCATTTTTTATTTTTGTTTTAGGTAGTTTAGAGTGTTTTAAGAGCTTTTATGGTTTTAGATTTTCATTTAAAGCTATGTAAAATTTTTGAGGATTTTCTAAGTGGAAAAATTGTGTATGTTTAGGGCAAGAAAAGAACATTGAACGAGAACACCAAGTTAGGCCTCAAAGTGGTAGAGAGAAAGGTGTTTTCACACCCTAGGTATGTGGAATAGGTTCAATTCATGTGTGTCATGTGTTTTGGCATGATTTAGTGTGTATTTATGTGTATGGAATTGCAAGTTCATGGTGTTATATATGGCTTTGATGTAAATTAATGGCATGACTGTTAATAGTGTTAAAATAACATGATATGTATGATAATTAGGAAAAGAAATTAGGTGCATGTATGTGTACATGGTATGGCCGAATGGTGCACATAAGGTGGCATGGCATGTGTAGTTAATTATATGGCATGTTGGGCATAGCAAAGGCATGTAAATGTTATGTGTAAATAATGGTTAGAAAGTGAGTAATAATAAGGATGTGTATGGTATGAAAACTTGGACAATAATGACCTAAATGAACATGTAATATGTACCCAAAAGAAGACTAGTAGTAATATAATTATATATATACCATTGGTGACATGAGTATGAGGAATGATCTATAAAAGACCATAAGATGAATTGGTGTAAAAAGGATGGAAGTTGGATTGGCATATTTGGTATTATGAAAAGAACAATATTGAAAATTTACCAAATGAATAGTAACATACCTGTAATATGACCAAATGAATAGTAATTTTATGACAACAAGCTAAAAATGTTAACTCATGTGAAATATTGTATGCAATGTAATTCATTGGCATGAATGACATGAAACATGGTAAAAAATGATGATAGATGTCACAATTAAGTAAGGAATAGTAATTTAGCCCATCAGTTAGACATCCACTGGATGGGTTGACCGATCAACTAGGGAATTTGCAACTGTTAGGCAGTTCGGTCCTCCTAGGGCCATTGTTGTCTATTGGATGTAATAAGTGCAGCCATTGAGGTTTAGAGATAAACCCTATACACTTGGGTATTAAGAGGTCCACCTGGACTAATCCCTGCTACCTATTGATTGTCTGTGGATATTGGGAGGTCCTATAAGACTGATCCCTACTATCCACCTATGATGCTTTGGAGATGTGATTTGGGGTATTAGAAGGTCCCACGAGACTGATCCTTACTATCCCACTTGCAAATATTGGGAGGTATATAGGCTGATCCTTGTTGTTTGCCAATCCAATATTAGGAAGTCTACAAGCTGATCCTTATTATCAGGTGAGGTAGGTACAACTACTGAGATCTAAAATGTGGGCTATTGCACAAGATAGATCCCACTATCTAGTGTTTTAAAGTGTTATCTATCTGTTATAACCTAAATTGTATTAAACTTAACCATGATGACAATATATAAATTTAAACTTAATAATAGGAATGGAAAAAACTGAATAGGAGAAATGGGATCTAACCTGATGTCCTGCATGATCATGGTTGATGTATCTATGTATGAGTATACATGATTCATATGTGTGTCTTTACATGTGTGACATACTTTATTGTATCTATTCCACCACTGAGTTTATACTCAGTGTGTCAGTGTTTTGATACACAAGCGGTAGACGAAATAGCTGTCCAGCTTCAGCAGTGCTAGTGTAGCTAACCCAGAGTCCTTGCAGTATTCTTTTTTTATACTCTTTTGGTTTTACTAGTCAGTCACTCTTGTATAGTAGGTGCAAAGTCAGTAGTGCATGTATAGTGTAAAACTGAGACAGTTAAATTAAATGGCTGTAGAATCTAACTTTTTAATATATATATATATATATATATATATATATATGGTTTGGATGTTTGTAGGTCTAAGACCCTATGTTTGGCTATGCATTTTCATGGGGGACCAAAAGGGTCTAGGAGTTAAGTTTTGGGGTTGAGACTATTATAGAAGTGTTTTTCTTACAAGAAAAATTTTTGGTTTTTACCCAAGTAGTTGTTATATTGCCCAATTTTTTGTATATGTTTAACAGACATAATCTGGTGTTTTAACATACTAAAATAGGCAGAAATGAAAGGTTATACTGTAATAGGCAATGAATGGTCAAGTTTGGTCAAAGTAATATAAGTGTTAAATGAATGGTCCCTAGGAAAATCAAAGGATAGGTGACCTCCGAGAAACAGCACTCTTTGTCTATTTCCTTCTAAAATAGGTAGGGGGTGTTACATATCTAATCTAGGTGTCTAACTCATATGAGCTATTACATTCCTTTTTGTTCCATATGCCTTTATACCATTTACTTACTTACTTTTCAAACATTCTTTATTTCATACACATTACATGACTTATGCACTCTTTTACATGTCCTTTAGTCTATGAGTAATTATATCGATCTAATGTAATTCATTTTCACATAATTATTTCATTGTTCTTTCATGTGTCTTAAATTCATAACTTGAATTACTTTACATGTAATTAAATCATGTTCATGACAACATATGCATTCTCAACTCACATCAAACATATTCAAGCCACATATTTGTAATACTATATACTTTATCATAATCACATCAAAATCATGCATTAAACTACTAATTAACCTATTAATAGCATTAACTTATATTTAAATAAGCTTTTACACATTAACATAATTATTCTGGTAGGCACATACACACTTTATGTATTAAATTATTCACACAAATGGTATGTTTTATTGAATAAACTTACAATTTACTTATTTTGCTTGTTTGGTCTTCAATACATACATAATCATTTACCCATTTAGTCAATTAACCTATGCCCAAATTTTAGCCTCAACCTATTTTATTCGCAATCCCTTTTTCTCTTATACTACTTTATATTTTTTTTATTTTATCCTAAATATTGCAATTAAGAGGTTTAAATATTCCCATCTAACATTTTAGTTTTCTTTAACACTTATTTTGGCTTCTTGAGTAATTTAACAAAAAAATGAAATCTTAATTCTTCACCAATTATTTCTTAATCCAAATGAAATGTTTTATTAGTAGCAAATCAATTATTCCATTCAATATCATCTATCCATTATTTTTCCTTAACCTATATATTTCGGCTAACTCATAATTGCACATTATATTTTACTTTCTTGATAAATAAGGCTTTATTCTAACCATTACATAGAATTATTTACATAATTTTCTCAACCTCTATGCTATATACCTATAGATACACTATTCAGATTTTCCTTAAATTTAAACCCAAAAATATCTATTTTATTTTCTTAGTTGTTTATACTTATTTATAGGTTGCACTTTGCTCAATAATTAGTTTTAATTTACAATTTAACGTGGAAATACTATTTTTTTCCTTTAGGGTAATTTCGGTCTAAGAAGTGGATTATGCTACACTCACCAACTTTATGGTTTTAGTTTTTCTAACATCATTCTATAAGCTATACTTATGATTGCTTGCATAAATTTTAATGAAACACTTAACCTAAGAAACCTAAGTAAATTCCATAAAATATAATAAGTTATAAATCCATAAACAATGAATACATACACCTCCCATGTTTAAATTCATTTAAGCTTTTTTTCCTCTTCTCTAAGCTCACCTCATCATCATTCCCTCTCATCCTCCACTAATTCCCTCATTGATTTCCTCACATAAAAGTCATCAAAATATCATTACACACAAAACTTTAACATATAATTCTATAAATATATTCTACACCTGAAATAACCTAATAAAAATTACTTGGTTTGGGATTAACTTACCTACTTTGGAGTGACCTAAAAACCTATCTTTCATCTTATCTCATCTCATCCACTAAAATCCACCTTTTTCTATAAGTCTTGAAAGGCTAGTAGTTTAGGTAAAGAAAATAACCTTATTTGCTTAATATTTGGTGTTTATTTAAGTTTGTATGATAAAAGAAAATAGAGAGAGAGAATGGGCAGAATTTCAGCACTAAGAAAGGAGGAAGAAGAGAGAATGTTGGTTGAAATAATGTGCATTATTTTATTATATTTTTATATATATACCTTGATCTAATGGCTAAGATTAAAAATAAAACATTACACTAAGATTTTTAGATGTTTTCCATGTGTAATTGGTTTTAAAATATCTTTTAATCACTTCTATGTCAATAATTAAGGGTTATAGTTTATGTGCCACTATTTAATCTAATGGTTAGAAATGCTTCATACACAAATATTCCACCATTTTTCCTTAAATATATACATTTAATTGAATTTATTTTCCTAACTATTTCTAATAGCTCCCATGTTCAAAAAATTCTAACATTGTGATTTTTGGATTTCTTATAATTTTTTTCTATTAGGATCTGCTATTTTCAAAATTTTTTAATTACATTTCTAAATTTTTCCATTCAACTCTGAATGGTTTACTATTTACATTACACTGTAAATCTAGGTTTCATTAACCCCTTTTACGAACTCAAATGCTGCTTAAATTTCACCACAATACATCTAATGATTAACTTAAATTTTTGGTCAAGTTAACCCCATTTGGCCTAAGAACATTATTCACAGCCTAGGTGTCACTATTCACTAAGGCCCACTCTCTAACCTCATTTTTCTCACACTTTATCATCATTACCATGCCACATATCACTCCCTCATTACTTCTATATATCTCTCTCATCTATCAAATCTTGAATAGTGAAATTTCCATTTTACCCTTGGCCTTTCAACATAATTACCATTTTACCCTTTAGTCGATTTTCGCTCCATTTTTCACACCAACCGACTCTACTTGATCCATACGTCCATTTTATTCCCTCTTTTCATTTAATTCCCTTTTTAACCTTATGAAAAATTAGACTAAAAGTTGAGGCACGACATTAATAATATAATATAAATAGGTTTTTGCATAGACATATGAAGATATGTATGGGTTGGATAATTAGTGGTAAACTCATTATTCTTATATATAAAGGGGGTTAAAGTGATAAAGCATAAGTTAAAATGCATGATGCCACAATGGGATGATAATATTAAAGAGCAAGTGTAGAGATAAGTAGAGGATTAGTTTATAAAGGAGGTGAAATGGCTAACATAGTTAGATAATGTGGTATTAATGCCCAAGAAGGATGGAAAAGCATGGATGTGTGTAGATTATCGAGATCTAAATAAAGCTTATTCGAAGGATGGCTTTCGATTGCCTCATATAGATATTCTTATGGATAACACAACTATCACTAGCACATTCAATTATATAGATGGATAAGCCGGCTACAATCAGATTTTGAAAAGGATTGCAAACAAGGTTAAAACTACCTTAATTACTAAATGGGGAAATTTCTATCATAAGGTGATGCTATTTAGGTTAAAGAATGTAAGGGCAACTTATCAATGCATGGTCACTAAATTTCTTAAAGATCTTATTCATAAGGAAGTGGAAGTGTATATAGATAATATGATATATATGTATGTGTGTGTGCGTATTTATGTAGACAATATGATAGTTAAGTCTCTTACTAGAGAAGGGCACTTTGAAGCTTTAAAGAAATTCTTCTAGTGTATCGACCAACACAATCTTCACCTTAATCCAAAAAGTTTATGTTCGGGGTAACTTTAGGGAAATAGTTGGGACATGTATCAATTAGAAGGGGTTAAAAATAGATATAGACACAGCAAAAATGATCATTAAAATGCTTACTCCTAAAATCAAAAAAGAGATAAGGGGATTCTTGGGGAAGATTTAGTACACCAGTAGGTCTATTGCTAAGTTAACTACTACTTATGAGTCTATATTCAAGATTCTAAGGAAGAATTCAACTGTTAAAGTGGGATAAGCAATGCCAAGTAACTTTCAACAAAACAAAGTAGTATTTGACAAACCCACCAATTCTGAAACTGTTATAACCCTATAAGGTGTTGATTTTATATTTTTCCATTTAAGTAGGGTTTAGTATGTGCAATTTTAGCTCAAGAATATGAATTTGAGCCAAATTTGGAATCTAATACCTTAGGAATAAGTTCCTACCACATAAGGAGAAATATGTTACACTTGAGAAGATATATTTGTCAGTTATTTAGGCTTCAACAAAGCTAAAGAATTACTTTCAGTCTTATAAGGTATATGCAATTGCATAACATGATCCTTTAGATATATTCATTTTGCTCTTTCTTTGGTGGGGAAGTTGAGTAAATGGGTAAAGTTACTTAAGAGTTTGATATGGAATATATCAGTAGGAAAACCATAAAATGCAAGGCTATGACAAAATTCCTTGTACAATAACCAATAGAGGGTGATCGATTTGAGTTTAACTTTCTAAATGATACCTTGAACATTTTGTTCGAAAGAGGATAAAAAGTTTACTTTAAGAAAGCAGTTAATAATTAAGGAGCAAGCAAAGGAGTTATTTTAGTTAGTCTAGAAAGAGAAACTATTCCAGTGGGAAAAAAGCTAAATTTCAACACAATAAAAAATATAGCCAAGTATAAGGCATGTATATTTGTTTTAAAAGCTATATTGCCTTTAAGGGCAAATGCCATTAAAGTATATAAAGATACCATATTAGTAATTCACTAAGCTATAGGTGAATGGTCAGTTAGGAAGAGAAGTTACAGTCATACGGTGAGTTCGAAGACAGTTAAAAGGTAGGTTCGAGGTTTATATGTTTCACCATTTACCTAGAGAGGAAAGTCATATGGTTTATGCTTTAGTTATAATGGTATCAATCTGAGACAACCAAATAGAAGCAAGAATGAGACTAG
>CANXYI011088537.1:0-13795 GCA_948208565.1 Hura crepitans
ATAATGGCTAAAATTGAGATGTTATACCCATATTTGAGTTCATGGCATGTAATTTGGATTGAATGATGTTATTATACCTTAAGGAATGGAAATTAAGTTTATTTCTCTTAAGTACCCAATAGCTATGCATGGTATGTTGGCGTGAATTTTCAAATGGTTAAAGTAGTAGCTAAGTATACTATTAAGGCTTGATTATTGGCAAGGATTAGTTAAGAGAATTAGCCAAGCATAAGACATAGTGAAGTAACAATATACACTTAAATTCTGCCTTGAAATGGCTAGAAGAATTTGGACTAAAACTATTAGTTAAAGCTTGAAATGATAATCTAAACAAGTGACTTTAAGTGAATTATGGAATTGAACCTCAATTGTGCCTTTGAGAGGTTAGGATTGAGTTACATTTTGGCCGTGGAATTTGCCATATTTTAGTGAATTTGATGCCTAAATTTTGGCCTTGGACTTAGCCTAGTTTTAATTTGCATTCAAGCCTATATTTTGGCCATGGATTTGGCCCAGTTACAGTTGGCCTCATGCCTAAAAAAGTAATAGAAAGAATCTTAAAAATTGTATCAAATTTGGACTTAAAGTAGTTCCATGAAAGTGACTTCCAAAAGTGGTCGAAATGACCTATAACTGTCCAGATGACCTCTACTTGAACCAAAAATGTCACTGGATAGAAAGTATTAATCTGTTAATTGGAAATGCCCTAATAAATAGCATTATAAGATATCTTGAGTTTTGGCAGCAACAAACTTAAGAATTGTTTTGGGATTTTACTCGGTAGAGCCAAAAAGTGGTTATACCAATCTGATTAAATTTTCAAAATGTAAGATAAAATTTTTAACTATCTATTTTGGAGACACAAATATTAGAAGAATAATTTTGGCTAATAAATAAAGTTAAATTGCACTACTTGGCCAATTGGTTGGACACCCACTGGATGGGTTGACCGGTCAACTTAGGGTTTTGCAGCTGCTAGTTCATTGGTGGCTAGAGAGGTCTACGAACTGATCTCTATTATGTTTTCTAGTCATTGATGGAATTAATTGGTGGCTAGAGAGGTCTATGGACTGATCTCTATTATGTCACCTAGTTTTTGATAGTTCGTGACTAGGGAGGCTTATAAACTGATCTCTATTATGTCACACAGTCACTCATTATGGTTGGGGAGGCCTACTAGTTGATCTCCATTATGCCACACAGTTATCCTTATTATGTCTAGGGAGGCTATGGCTGATCTCCATTATGGCATAAATGCTGATGCAGTGACGTAGGTCTAAAATGAGGACCACTTCACCAATTTATTTTCCCTCTCAATCTAGTGTCTTAAAGTGTCATTTTCCTTGTCAGGCTAAAGAATTTAATTAAGTAAATAAACAGACTGATTATGAACATGAGAATTGAGCATATTGGGATAGTATTGCCGAAGTTTTGATTAGGTACAAGCTAAAGGATATTTTAGACATTTTTCATAAATGTGCCAGACTAGTTATAGTAAAGCAAATTAAGTGTTAAGCAATGGTGAATGACCTTTCTAGAAAAAGTAATAAAAATACAGAAACGGTATTTTAGTAATTTTTCACTAATGAGACAAATTAAGTGATTCTCACAAGTATACATGTTAAAAATAATAATCCTCCCTTTAAATGATTTATATGAGTCCAAAGTATTATTTTAGACTTTAGAAATACCTTAGGGGTATTTTAGTAAATTAGCACCACAGTGCATAATTAAGTTATAAAATCAGATAAAATTATTCTTAAACTTTCAAGATAAATTAATAATAGTATAACATGATTAAATTGCTTTAAGTTCACCACTGAGGATCTCGTATACTCAATGTATCGATTTTAGTGCACAAGTACACTACAGCAGGACCTGCCTTATAAAGCATGACGATAGTGGTTTAGAGGATACAGGTGAAGATTTTGGATGTGATTTTTGTACAAATATGTTATCCATGTACTTAAGTGGGAAATGGGTAAGAAATGTACTTAGGGTTTGAAATGTAATGTAATTGAGCAAATATGACTTACTGATGTAAATTAAGTGATTATATTTCTTATTTAGTGAATGAATGAATATATGTGATGTTTATGTTGATGTGAGTGTGAGGCTCTATATTTATGCATATTCCTTTATGGTCTGAGGCCTGTGTTCGATATGTGTTAGATGATGGTGATAGGCTGAGAATAGGGGACTAGATGGGTTCAAATGTTGTGGATTACTTATAGAAGTGTTTAAATAGCCTTTTTCAAATTTTGGGTTAGGACTTAAGTCGCCGTTATGCTGCTAGATTTTAAGGTGAAATTTGAGTGTTAGCAGATTTCCTTTATAATGACTAGATCATATTAATCTTAACCTAAATGGACCATAGGAACTGATGAAAGCAATTTTGGAGTCAGATAGGATAATCTAGAGTGAAATTGGTAAAAGTTAAATGAATAACCATAGGAGAAATTTTAGGATGGGTGACCTAGCAAGAAGTGTGCCGCTTATTAGGTTTTTTTAAGAATCCAGTAGGGGTGTCACATAGTCAAAATCTTCATAAATCAAATGAGGTGTATCATATGTGTTCAGCATATATCTGTCCTATTATGTTTGAGAACTATTCCTAGATTTTAAAGTCATTATAAATTTAATTTGGAATACATTATGGTATTGATGTTGCATATGAAAATGAAAGCATGTTATAGTATGATCATGTATATATATGCAACAATTTTAAGACCTTTAAAAATCGTGCATTACTCCCACCTTTTATTACCAATTAATAGCCTCATTGATATATCTAGGGAAGTTTGTTGGAAGCTTTCCTAGTTGGTTAGTATCCATTTGGTTATGGTCAAAGCCTTCAGTAGGCTCAACAAGCCCAACTGTTAACTAAATGGTAGGCATCTCATTCCAATTGCATCATATGCAACTACTAATCAATATGTTATCAACATTTGATGCATACATGTCATATACTTATTTCCCCAATCTTGCATTATGATTATTAGCCTTGAGTATGCTCAATAAACTAATAACAATCCTAAGATGGACCAATTATTATGATTTAAACATATCCAATGTAGCATGGGCTAGAGCTCAGCAACCCAATACTAAAGAGAAATTTGATTTAATTCATATAAATGGAAGGCTTGCAAGTCTTTTATTCTTGAGGGATTTCTTCCAATTAAGCCTTATCATACATGGTTGGTGCTTGTTTTGGTATGTTTATGTATATTTAATCATAATAAATCATGATTTTATATTTAATCACATTAAATATTATTTAGTTATGGACTTTTATTACATTGATTTCTCGAGCCAAGGAAACTAATTAGGCCAAACCTTAGGTAGTATGCATGAATTACAAACCCAAAAGGAAATAAAGTACAATTTTATCTATTTTTTCTTAGACCTCCTTAGTGGGCTTTCTTCTCCATTTAGCTCCTTGCATATCTTCCTTCTATTATAACCCTAAGTAATCTAATTACATCATATTAATTGAGAATACCTTACGTTACATATGATGGGAGTTAGATAAGAAGAGAAGTATAAAGAGAAATAAGAGAAAAGGCTAGAACATGCAAGTTACTAATTTTATCAAAGAAAATTTCATACAATACAGATCAATCATATTGGTCTTAGGCCCATAAATAGTCATGATGCCAATCTTACACCCTTAGCATGCATATTTAATGAATTACATGCATAACATTTGAAATGTGCATTATGGTCGAATTCTAGAATTATAGCACTTATAAAATTAGTATCGGTTAATCAATTTCATTTTCTTGCTTAAACATGAAAAATCCATCAAATTAATCATGTAATTTAATTTTATTAATTCGATTAAAAATAAATAAATCACATTTTCATGTTCATTTAATTCTAAACTTTTTAGAACTAAAATGATAAATCATCATAAAGTAAGAAAATGAATTTTTCTTTATACATAGAGGAGGATATACACATAAAAGAATGGTCCAAATCGTAATCTCAATTTGATAACACTTACCAAATTACAACATATCAATTTATAGTCCTTTTAATTAATTTAAATTACTAATCCCATTAGAAAAATAAATTTATTTTGGATCATAACCAAATTTCCACTAGAAAACACAATTTCATGTAGAAATTTCTATCAACGTGTCACTATCAACAAAAATTCAAAAATTGAAAAAATAAATCAAAAATTGACTTAATTCAATTTATTTTATGATGAAATGTGACATATATTTCTTGAAATAGAAAATCTAATCTTATTAAATATTATTCAATTAAAAATTTCTAAACAGTTGATCGTAAGAATCGAATTCAAGTTGACGGCAAAATCATTTGCAACTTAAACTATGAAATCGATCCAACCACTTTATATCAATTCCAACAGCCATTAACATATTTTTGTGTTAGTAATGATCAATTTTATTGGAAAAATTTGCCTTAAAAGTGTGACACCCCTAACTAGATTCCCAAAGAAATTTAATAGACGATGCACTTCCCACTAGGTCACCTATCCTAAAATTACCCTAAGTTTGCACTCCTTAACACTTATAGATTATTTATTATTTGGTCAGCTATTGCTTAAGTCCTTAGTCTATCCCTTTACTCTTCTTATTTAAGGTATAACAGACTCAAGAAACCATTTAATAGACACTCAATATTTTTACAAAAATATGGGCAGCATAACGGCTACTAGGGTGACATTCTAAATTTTTTTTTTTGTAAAAACACTCCTAATATCATTATTATCACTCCATCTCCTTTTGGACCCTTCTGGTCCACTCAATAATGTCACCACATTAATAACATATACTAAGATAACACACAGGGCCTTATGCCTAAAATCATCAAAAGCCACATAAATTAAACATTCAGATAAACGGCTTATTTATAAACTTCACACATTCACTTATATATATAAACACTTGCAGTTTCTAAGCTTGTTAAACCCATACCCTACAATTTTTACATGAGTGCCTACTAAAAAAAACACATCGTTATATAACCTTCAATGCCTCTATTGCTACACTACATGATCCTTAAGGCTAGACTGCTAACTTTTGTAACCTATGCACTAAAATGTTGTTACGTAGAGTATAAAACTCAATGGTGAATTTAATGTATTAAAAACATGTCACATGCAGGCACTTAGATGTAGCAATAGGCTATAAATGCATAAATGCAATGCAAAGTAATAAATTCATGCAATTAACATTAATTCTAGTACTCAGTCTCTCAAGTAAATTAATTAAAAATTTGCCACTGTGGTATTTTTTTATTTAATTTATTCATTATGTGATTTGAACTTAAGTTTAGTTTATATTTTAATTTAGTTTAATTTACTTTAATAGGCTATTATGAATTTATTTCAACAGTAGAATTTTGACCCAGACATATATGTCAACTTTGGTGCTACCGGACAATAATAGATCTATTTTCTAAGCTAATTTTTGGTCGCTTTCTTTGTAGTTCCAAGTCAATTTTAAGTTCAATTTATACCACTATTCTCAGTCCTATTATGTTAAGTTATAGCCCATTCAAGTGCTAGTCCTAGTTAATAATTTTCATGGGACAATTATAGGTCATTAATCATTTTTCATACACAGTTATAGGTCTATGGTCACCATTTTCTGGGCATTTCTCTATGCCACTCTAACCCATTTCAGCATGCCATTGTGGCTCCCAAAATTATGCCATTCCATACATTCTAAATGGCCTCAAAAGTGGCCTCAAATTTCATTTAAAACCAAATACACAAAGGGTCCTAATTTCATGCCATCATAAGTTCTATTATAAGTCATTTTTTCCTTCCTTATTTTAAGCCACTTGTAAACCATTTCTTAACTCAATTATGCATACCATTTTTTTAGCTATACTAACTAATTATCTTACCAAGCTTACACATATTTTTACACTCATTTCATGCTAATCTCATGTCACACAATTTATGTCCATTATGTCATGCCATTTCTACATGTCATAAACCATATCATACATACCCACATGCATGCCAACCACACACACAGCTCTCGACCACCATGAAATCAAGATCACACACATACACATTTCCATAATTCACTATACACACATGTCATATAACAAAATTCTTATATGTACATGCCTAGACATATGACATATCATGAACACTATGCCATAACATACTACATACATGCCTCAGCCATGCTATGATTTCACACATTCATGCACATTTTCATCAAATTCACCCCATATCCATCTAATTCCATGCCTAACATATAACTTCCTATCACATATACCATTCCACCATGCCATACATATAACTTACATGCCAAGGTACCCTAGTACACATCTCAACCATTATTGGCACCATAAATAACCATGCCTTTTCTCACCATACACACACACAAACCATTAAATCCCATAGCATACACATTATTGACCTTTGTAATCCCCACGTAGACATGCCTTAACATATCACACACACACACACACACAACCTCTTGGCCAAAGAGAGGCCACACCTTTCTAACCATTCCTTCCATAAAATTATCCCACGAATCACTTAATTCAAATGGAAATAACATCAAAGTAAGCTTAATTCATCATTACACAGACATTACTCACCCTAAACACAAATTTCATACAAGATTTCCACACAAATTACACTTTAAATAAACATGGCATGCCTCAAATACATTAAATTCATGTGTTTACACTTAAATTGGGGTCTTTCCTACACTTTACCACCCCTAATTCCCTTGTTGAACATTAACTCCACCTTAGCCTATATATACACATACATGGCTTAGAAAAATCATAGAAAATTCTATAGACCTCCAAATTAAAATCTAAGAACAAAAGCATCCTTAGAATGATGAAATCCCCTTAGAAAAAAAATGAAAAATGAGAAAGTCCACTTACACCTAAACTTGATTTTTCTAAGCACCCTTTATGTATATAGAGCTTTCTTGGTTTTTCTTAAGCTTTATCCTTGCTTATAGCCTTTTAAACCTTCAAGAATCACTTCTTAAATAATTAAGATAATTTTTAGTGATAATTTAGGGGAAGATTAAGCCTTAAAAAGCTATAGAAATGGAGGAAAGGAGGAAGAGATGGCAACTCGTGAGGAAGGGAGAAGAAAGAAGAAATGTGGGGTGGATGAGGTGTCAATGGGCCAAGTGGGGTAGTGGCCCTTTAGCATCACTGTTTATAGTTATTGAGGTATGTCGAGGTGATGACATGTGTCACTTGAGCGCCTTAAAATCTCAATTTTTCTTGGGAACTTTGGAAAATTTTTAAAATTTACATAGACCTCAAAAAATTATTGCATTAATTTTAAAAATCCTCAATAGGGCCTACTTATAGGCTCATAAAATCTCAGGTTGAAATTCCTTCAGCTGGATAGTTAATCAATTTCTCAATTTGCATGAAAAGTCTTAAAATTAAGGAAAAATAGTAAACAACCTCAAAAATAAAAAATTCCTTCACTAATGGCCTCAAAAGAATTTTTTAGCTTTAAGGTATGGTATTTTCAGGTCTTTTTAATCACATCTTGAGTCATTCTTGTCAAAAGTCCATATAAGCCCATAGACTACTAGGTTTTGTCCCAAAATAATTTATTAGTTTTTCTAAATTCTGAAATGGTGTCATTTTCAAGCCCCTTAAAAGTTTCATGACCAGTACGACCCACCTCGGACCTTTTAAAGGTGACTCGACACTCTATACACACTTTTCGAGCCTCGAAGGTACTATTCACTGAGCTTCGACTTACGAGCATTTTAATTATTTTACTTTTAAAAAATTTCATCCCTGAAATTACTTAGAGTAAATAGATATAGACATTGAGCTTTTATCTACTTCTCGGGTTCTGACATGGCCTTTTTTATATTGTGGTGTTTCCAGAGTACTTTAACTAGTGGAATAGTTTTATTTTTCAACTATTTCACTTCTTGAGCAAGGATCTATACTAGTTCTTAATTATAGCTCAGTTCTAGCTGTACCTCAGTGTCTGTCACTAGAACTACATAAGAAAGATTTCATATGTACCTTCTAAGCATTGAAAAATGAAACACATCATCAATTTGTTATAGCCAAGGTGGCAAAGCTAGTCTGTATGATAATGGTCCCACTCTTTCTTTAATTTCATATGGCCTAATGAATCTAGGACTCAGTTTCCCCTTTTAACTAAATCTGAGTACTTTTCTCCATGGAGATACCTTCAAAAACACCTTATCACCCATAAGATATTCAATGTCCCTCCATTTTAGGTTGGCATAAGACTTTTATCTATCAGTTACAACTTTTAACCTTTCTCTGATAACCTTAACTTTCTCCTCTACATCTCTTATCAAGTTAACCCCAAAAATCTTATTTTCCCCAATTTCACTCTAGCATAAAAAGAGTTCTACATCTTCTACCATATAGTGCCTTATTGGGTGCTATGCCCAAACCTGCTTGATAATTGTTATTATATGTAAATTAAGCTAAAGATAGGTGCTAGTCCTAGCTACCTTTAAATTCAATGGCATAGCTATGCAGCATATCTTCTAACACTTCTATCACCCTGACTGTCCATCTATTAAAGGGTGAAAAGTTGTACTATAGGTTAGTCTAATGCCCAATGCCTGATGTAGTTTCTTCTAAAACCTAAAAACGAATCAAGGGTCTCTATTTGAAATAATTGCCATTTGTACACCATGGAGTCTCACAATCTCATCTATGTATAGTCTGGCTAATTTCTCTAAAGAATAATCCATTTTGATAGGGATCAAGTGTGCTACCTTAGGTAATCTATTTTCAATCACCCACATAGCATCACACTTGTTTTTAGTCATAGGTAGTCCTATTACAAAGTCCATTGTAACCTTTTCCCACTTTCACTTTGGTATTACTATAGAATGTAACAATCTAGAAGGAACCTGATGTTCAGCTTTTAACTATTGGCATGTCAAACATCTAGCCATGTACTTTACTACATCTCTTTTTATACCTAACCATTAAAATTGAGGCTTCAAGTCTAAATACATCTTCATACTACTATGGTGCATAGAATAAAGAGCTTCATGTGCCTCTTTCAGTATCTGTAACCTTAACTCATCTGTACTAGGTAAACATAACCTGTTATGGTAATACAGATATCTATCTTTACTTAGTTCAAACCCTATTGCTTCCCCCTTTTTAACTTTACCCACAATTTATACTAGTTGCTCATTCTTATCATGTGCCTCTTTTATCTACTGTCTAAAATCTTATTTGATTTGTAGTTTAGCTAGAATAACATCTTCCCTTATGTACTACAGTCTAGCATTCATAGCTTTCAGGGTTACCATAAACTTCTTACTCAAAGCATTTGAAACCACATTAGCTTTCCGTGGATGATAATCTATCAAATAATTATAATCTTTAAACAATTTTAACCACCTTCTCTACCTCAGGTTTAACTCTATCTAAGTGAGAAAGTATTTTAGACTTTTATAGTCTATGTAAATATGAAATTTCTCACCAAACATGTAATGCCTCCAAATTTTCAAAGCAAAAGCAATGGTAGCTAACTCCAAGTCATGAGTAGGGTAGTTCCTCTCATGTGGTTTCAATTATCTTAAAGCATATTTTACCACTTGTCCTTCCAGCATCAATACACAACTAAATCTATTAAGTGAGGCATCACTATACATAACAAAGTTTTGACCCTATTCAAGTTGAATTAGGATAGGGGCTTCTATTAGCATTTTCTTAAGCTTATCAAAACTTTCTTAACATTTTGCATCCCACTCAAATTTCACATTCTTAATGATCAATCTTGTCATAGGTGCTATAATCATAAAAAATCCTTTCACAAACCTTCTATAATACCCAACTAAACCTAGGAAACTCTGTATTTCTATCATATTCCTCGGGGGTTCCCATTCTAATACTACCTTAACTTTGCTAGGGTCTACTTTGATACCCATAATTGATACTATATGTCCAAGAAAAGCCACTTCATTTAGCCAGAATTCACATTTGCTCAACTTGGCATATAATTGTTTCTCACTTAGAGTCTATAACATAACTCTAAGATCCTATTCATGTTATTCTCTAATATTAATGTAGACTAAGATATCGTTAATGAATACCACAACAAACTAATCTAGGTATGGTTGGAATACTCTATTTATTAGGTCTATAAAAGTTGCTAAGGCATTAGTAACCCCAAATGGAATCACTAAGAACTTATAATACCTGTATCGAGTCTTGAAGGTAGTTTTAGGAATATGAGCTTCCTTGCTTCTTAGCTAATGGTACTCGGATCTCAAGTCAATCTTGGAAAATATGCTCGTACCTCTCAGTTGGTAAAAAATATCATTTATTTTGGGCAAAGGACATTTATTCTTCACTATGACTTTATTTAGCTATTTATAGCCAATGCACAACTAGAGTGACCTATCTTTCTTCTTTACAAATAATACAGGGGCTCCCTAGGGAGAAGTACTGGGTTGGATAATCCCCTTGCCTAATAGATCTTATAACCATACCTTCAGTTCTTTCAACTCAGTAGGTGCCATTTTATATGGAGTAATAGATACAAGAGTTGTACTAGGATGCACCTCAATTTTAAAATCAAGCTCTCTTTGTAGAAGCAACCCTAACAACTAATTAAGAAACACATTAGGGAATCTAGAAACTATTGGAATCTATTTTAGGCTTGAAAGGGAAGTATTGGTGTTAATGACATGTGCTAGATAGGCTTTTACACCCCTTATAGATGAATTTTCTTACTATAACAACTGAGATGAGATTATCTAGAAGGTTTCTTTCACCCACAACTATCATATCCTATCCCTCTATAGTATGGAAGGTCAACTTTTTATGTTTACAATCAACTATAGCTCGATGTTCAAATAGCTAATCCATTCCTAGGATTACATTAAATTCATGGAAGGGTAATTCAATCAAGTCAACAGAAAACAAATGTTCATGAATCACTAAGGGACAATGCCTATGCACCTAGTTTATAGTCACACTCGACCCTATAGGATTACTGACTTGAAAGTCTATATCTATATCTTAGGTTTCAATCCCCTATCACGTGCTTGTGTAGTGTATACATAAGAATATGTAGATCCTAGCTTTATTAATGGCAAAATTGGAACATCAAATAAGTAAAAATTACTTGTAATGACATATACGGCTACTACTTCTTCATGAGCCCTGATTACATATTACCTAGATGGCGTATGAGCTTTTGATCTTATCCCCTAACTAGAAATAGGTTGATTCCTTATATCTTATCTCTATCCTTTACCCTCAAGTACTACTGCAGATGCTTATGTATGGGCACCCTCTGTCTATCTCTGGGGACACTTTCTTTGGTAATGATCCTTGGCATCACAAGTAAAATGCTCTCCCCTTCTAGTCTGCCAACACTAACCCCAATGTCTTCTATTGAAAAGGCCATAAGTCAATGGTACATTTTTGGTAGTTATTAGTACTAGAGCACCAGAGGCTTATAAGGGTAGTCGAGGCTTAGCTATAGAAGCCTGCCTAGACCTTTGAGATTGAGTTTGCCCCTGTGCCTGGTGCACCGACTAAGACTAGGACTGTACCTCCCTTCATCTCTTACTACTACTTGGGAATGAACTGGACTGCCTAGCAGTGAACTGTCTCTTTCTCTGAATGAAATCCCTTTTTTCTTGCATCATTTCTTCCATATCATATGCTGATGCTACCAATACTACAAAATCTATAACCCTCAGGTTAGCTATTTACATTCATAGTTCCATATTTAAGCTTTTAGAAACCTCTTGCATTTCTCATCTTCATTAGGGACAAATTCCTTAGCATACCTTATTAGTCTAGTGAAATCCTTTTCATACTCTGATACCATTCTCCTACCCTATTTTAGATCTAAAAGCTCCTGCCTCTTCTTATCTTTGTATGATTCTAGAATGTATCTCTTTCTAAATTCTTTTAAGAAAAACTCCTAGATAAGATCTATTGCTGACTTCCACTTGTTAATAGTATCCCACCAGTGATATTCCTCTTCTTAAAGAAGAGAAGTTGTACACTTCAAGCTCTCTTTTTCTATACACTCTAGCTATTCTAGAATCCTTAAGGTTGTCTCTAACTAATACTCTGCTCAAGCTGCTTCATCTTCCTTTGTACCTAGAAATTCTACAGCTCTTATCTTTTAAAACCTCTCTAAAGGGATTTTTTATGGAGGAGCTAGTGGTGGTGGAGATACTGGAGCTAGTGGAGAAGGTGAAATAACAGTTGTAGTGTGCCTGAGCAAAACCACTATCTACAATAATAGCAACGAGGATGCTTGTGTCTTTAGCTATGCTTTTGGCTATTGGTGTTGTGTAGCATCACTAGTCTTAAGTATGGCTGAACTATTAGTTGCCTTTTAAACTATTATAAGAGCATAACTAGCAACTTCCTCTCCCTATTCTTCTAGTATATGATCATTCATTCTGATTTACTATAAGAGAAATAACCTATCAGCCCCACTAAAGTTTAGCAGCTTAGAATAATCGATTCTTATACATTAACAATCATGCAAAACACCTAGGAATAGTAAACCTAAGCTCTAATACCACCCAACATGACACATCCTACCAAATTCTTAAAAAACTCGACAAGCGATCCACTTCTACTAGGTTACCCATTTTGAAAGTACTTAAGTCCGCACTCCTTAACACTTGTAGATTATTTATTATTTGGTCAAATACTACTTAAAATCTCAATATATCCCTTTACTATTCTTATTTAAGGTATAACAAATGCAATAAACTATTTAACAGACCCTTAATATGTTTACAGACATCTTGGTAGCACAACGACTACCCGAGTGACATTTTGAAAAAAAATCACATGTAAAAACACTCATAATATCATTATTATCAATCCTTCTCATTTTTAGTCCACTCAATAATATCACCACATTATCAACATACACTAAGATACCATATAGGGCCTCAGGCCCTAAATCATCAAAAGCCATAGAAATTAAACATTCAAATAAATGGCATGTTTATATGTATCACACATTCACTTATATATACAAATGCTAGTAGCTTCTAAGCTGTTGAACCCATACCTTATAGTGTTTACATGAGTACTTGCTAAACCAAAAAAACATCATTATATAACCTTCAATGCCACTATTACTACACTATATGATCCTTGAGGCTAAATTGCTAACTTCTGCAACTTGTGCACCAAAACATTAGAACATTGAGTATAAAACTTAGTGGTGAATTTAATGCATTAAAAATATGTCCCATGCAGTGTGACACCCTCTACTGAATTCCTAGAGAAACTCGATAGGCGGTGCACTTCCTACCAGGTCACCTATCCTAGCATTTCTCTAGAGGTAAACTCCTTAACACTTATAGACTGTTCTAGAACATTATCAGGTATTGCTTAAATTTCCACTCTAATCTTTAATCATGTTTATAAATGGTCTAACAAATTTAGAGAAACCATTTAAAGACACTTTACTAGTTAAAGAAAATTAGGCAACACAACGGCTACTCAAGTGACATACCAAAATTTTTTTCACTTGTTAAAAACACTTCTATAGATAATCATTCCACTTAACATCCATCTGGACCTTTTTGGTCCCCCAGTCAACATTAGCATACATCAACATATATTAAAATCACACACACATAATGTAAGGCTTATGCATTGAGGCTCTATGAATAGTGCCCCTAGGTCCGAGAAGTGTGCTGGGGGTACCAAGTCACTTGTACGAGAATTGAGGTAGCGACACTAGACATAAAACTTTGAGGGGCTTTAAATTGATGAAAAAGGAAAAATTTTAAAATTTACCAAAACT
>CANXYI011088579.1:0-17053 GCA_948208565.1 Hura crepitans
TGTAAATTAATAAATAGTTAGAAAATTACTAAACTACATACTGGGATTAAAATATAGATGACAAGGATACATGAAAATAATTAGGGAACTAATTAAAAAGGTAAGGAAAGGATGCTATATATCCAAAATTATATGTGGGTAATTAAATATACTTAATCAGATAAATTAAATTAAATCAATTATATAGAAAAAAAAAGGAAGTATGTATACACACACAAACACACACAACTGCAAATGGATAAGGTAAATAATAAATATTCCAAAGGAAAGAAGTAAAAGGGATTGCATGGACATTCAAATTAAGACATCTACGGAAATTAAGATGAATTTTGGAAAAACGTGTGTGTGTTATGCACTATAACTAAAGGACATGATAAAACGTGTATGTAGATATGGTGATATTAATTAGATGATCAATATTACTACTAAACATGTAATGTCTATGTGTGGGCAACTATAAATAAGTTGAGAAAGTAAAAAATCGGTTGAACATGACAAGTAAATGAGTAAAGGTACAAATTGGAAATTAAGGATACGAATTTAGAAAAAAAAATGACATAGTAAACCAGTATGTGCATATATGTGAAATAATATAAATGAACATGATATTAATGATCTTGATTGAGTTGAATGAAGCCTATATTACTTAGACACCTACTAGATAGTTTAACCAATCAACCAGGGAACTTAAAGCAACTGCTAAGATATGATGATTATGCTAGTGTAGCCATAGTGTAGGTTCTAAAAGGGCCACTACACATCATCCTTTTTTTATGTGGGTGTAACCATAACACAGGTCTAATATGGCTACTGGGTATAGCCACAGTGTAAGTCTAATGGGGCTATTATACAAGCATTTGTTTAACACTAGTGCAGCAATAGTATAGGTCATAAAAGGGCCATTACACATCCCTTACTTACGCTAGTGCAGCAGTAGTGTAGGTCCAAAATGTGGACTATTGCACTACTGATAAATCTTATTATCTAGTCTAGGATTAATGTCTTTTGAATATGGGCTAACTAAATAGGTAAATAAGAATTCAATCAAAGTAATAATATTAAAATGACTAAGGTTAGTAAAAGAATTATGTGATAAATAGTAGACTTTTAATAATACAAACTAAATGCCATGTTATAAAAATTTAAGGTAATAATTAACATAAAAGGGATGGTATAAAAATGATGAGATCAAACATATGCAATTGCATGGTCAATTGGATAAAATATCACAACTATGACATGGACGGGAGTTACTAAGGAATAAAAAAGATTCTCTACATAAATATGACATTAAAAAAATAAGGGTCAGAGAAGTTAAAACTAGAATATAATGACTCATGAAAGCCAATTAGTAGAGAATAATGATGAATTAGGGAAATAACTAAATTAATGAATAGTTAAGAGAAGATAGTGGGATAACCTTGATATAAATGCTTAAACAAACACATTATTGTAAAGTAATGAATATAAATATGAGTGAATGGAATTTATATGAAAGAATTGTAAATATAATTCTTAATTAAGAATAAAAGGGTAAAACATGTGATAAATTTATAACTATTGAATACACCATTGAGCAATCTCACTCAATGCATTAGCTTTTACTAATGCATAGGCTCCAAACAAGGTAGACAAGGTGACAAATTGAATCCCAACAATGACAAAAGTCTATAGGATAGCTAAATAAGTAATAAGGGTCCACTACTAGTGTTACTTGCCTATTAAATGTATACTTACATTATTTTTAGGAAATTAGTACTAAGGAATATCTATATGTGGTTAGTGTATCACATGTAGATGAGTGGTAGTCTTAGATTATTTATCTAATATACCAAACACATAAATAACAGTTGTGCTAAATAATTATTAATTATTAATAATACTCTTACTATGTTCTTACATGTGTTAATTAAATGTGATGGATACATGTTAGGTATCAGACAAAATGATTACATTGAATTAGTCAAATAGTGTAAGATAGTATGTAAAGTAGAGATAATGGTTAAACTAAACATGTGACATCCTATATTTAAACTGGCTACTGGTTAGATATAAGGGTGTTACATAGTGTGAGTATCTCTTAATACTTTTGCCATGTGAATCTATAATGTAGTTATAAAGTAAAAAAGTTAAATTTGTGTGTTTTATAAGGAATGTCTTAAAATGCTTAAGATATGGTTAAATCATTAAACTATAAGATACTATTTGTATATCTTTGAAATACAAGTGAAATATTTTAAGGATATATTCTAAAATGTTAAATGATTGCTTACATGATTATAATTATATTTTTTCCATGCAATATTAAGTAGTAGAATTTATAAAGGTTATAGCCTTATATAGGTATATATCTTATATTTTCCTAATGTGTTTTTAGAATATGCTACTAAGTTTTTTGCTTAGCTCGTCATATTTCCTTTCGATGTGTAGGTTAGAAGCAAATAGGTGAGGAGTAGATGGTCTAGTGCCAACAGAAGTTGAAGACATCAAATGATGTTTGATAGATAGGAAATGATGTCAATTACGAATGTGTACCATTTTGCGTGTGAAATTGATGTATGATGTATTTTTATTTTTGTCATGAAAGAGCATGTATGGTAGTATAAACGTAAATTGATCTCATGCTTGATATCAATATTGTGTACCATATCACTATTAATTCAAAATGGTAAGTAATCATTTTATGTGTTTGTTTTAGACACATAATGTAATGCCCAAAAATCCTAGTAATTATGAATAGTACTTTCTCAAGATGAATAGTATTTTTGAGACCTCGGGATGCACTAAAGTCACCAAGGGAAAGAATCATTCCTAAAATAATTTTAGCAAAGTTTGAAGTTAATTGGAGGTCGTTAGTGAGGTTAAAAATGCTTAGAAATATTTTACAGTAGTGTCCTAGGAATAATGACCAAGGCAAAGCTGAAACATAAAATAATTTAAAAGTTGCTCAGAAAATGATGAAAATATTAGAATTTGATACCCAAAAATTCCAATGAATTCAATGGTGCTGGAATCAAAATTTTTTGACATCGAGAAGTAATTTTTCTAGAAATCAAGAGACTTAAAAATATCATAATAAATTCAATTTATTGAGTTTCGAGCCCAAAATTTGAGGACAATTGGGAAATAATAAAATTGAATTTTTGGAATAAAAATGGCAATTTTTAAAGCCAAGGAAGTGAGGGAAATATTTGAGGAAAAGGGAAAATTAAAATGCCACAAATCGCTATTCCCATTTCTTTTGTAATGGTAGCCAATGCAATTTTTGGTGTTCTCCCTCCACTTTCTTTTTCTTTCATTTTAGAGCCAATTAATTCCAATAAAAATCACTAAAATTTCCTCTATGCCTTAAAAACACCATAGAAGGTAAAATCTCAGAGAAAAGAGGCCCAAAAATGGTGATTTTTTGACCCCATAAATAGTGTCATGAATTTTCTTGGGTAAGAATTTTTGAGTTTTGAAATTTCTCCTAGAAACTAAAGGTGCCCAAGAGTCAATATATTTCCTTAGATTAATTTTTAGAGCTTCGGTTGATTTATTGTGCATTTTTTAATTTATTTTGATTTTGGTTAGGAAATTTCAAACCGACTCTGGATAAAGGCAAGGTGAAAGTATAACAAGTCTCGGGACATCGCTATAGATGCTATGATATGTGAAATTGGAATAATGTGTGGGAATTTATATGGAAAGTTAATAAATGCCATATTATTGAAAAATGGTCATTAATGCACATTTAATTTGTTTAGTCTTAATATACATAATTATATGCATAATGAGGTGTTTAATGAATATATGAATGTGTTAGAATGCCTAAGATACTGAGGAATTTAATGCAAATGATAAAATGGTTATATAAGTAATGAAAATGTCATATGTGACATAATAGGCACTACAAGGTGAAATTTTAGTATATATGTTTAAACTAAATATAAATTGCTTGAATTATGGATGTAGAATGGTATGTAAATGAAAGAATGAGTTAGAAAGGTAATGTGTGCATTTTGAGTGAAATAGAGGTTGAGAATGCTTATGATATGGAAATGGCTTTGTATGGACAATTAGTGTGCATATTAAGTGGAAATGAACTTAATAATGGCAAATGCATGTTATAGAACACATAAATGGCCTTTTTGAGCATGGTGGCTGAAATTTTGATATGGCATGTATGTGTGTATGGTTGTTGTGATTGATGCCTTGAAAATACAACCAAATGAACAAAGTGAGCGTGAGTGTGTGTGATGTATTGGTCACGACATAAAGTGGGATATGGCATGTCCACACATTTGAAATTTATGTTTATTGTTGGAATGGGTGTATTAAATGCTAAATAGAAGTAATAGCATATGGTAAGGTATTTTAGCATAGCCTAACTTAGCTTACTCATTTGTATGCCATATTCATGATGTTAATCAACGGTGTACATGCTTACAAGGCATAAACAAAAATGTTTCCATATTGAATGTTTTTAGTGTATTTAAGATTATTACAATGCATAATAAGAATGCTAAGCATGCCAAATAATGATAAAAATTCACGTAAATTGTTTAAATAAGTTAAAATGGCCGAAGGGCTGAAATATGGCATTAAAAAGGAAAAATCATTTAAAATGATGAGTTATTGGAACCATCTTGTTATTCAACATCAATTTGCATGTAAATATGAATAATGACACCTAAAATGAGAATATAGACCTAAAAAAAGGTCTTAAAACTGAAGGAATCTAAAATGAGTTTTAAAAAGGCACATTATGTTGTGATTTGTGCCATAAGGAGAATAAAGGCATAAATGGACATGAAATTCCATTATGAGCTTAGATTGAATTTATAAACATGAAATGAATGTTAAAAATCCACAATTGAGTTGGATAGTGTTATTGAACACGAAATTGGCATTATGTGTGTAAAATGGGTCGATAGGCCTCAAACTAGGTTTTTAAATGATAATGCAGATCTAATCATTTCTGTGGCTAAAATATGTGTGATAAAAGATATAATAACTCATTTAAGATGAAGAAATTCAAAAAATGGTTTTTAGCCTACGAGACATGAAAACCTAGGAATTAGATAGGTTGGGGGATATCGTAGCTGCTAAGGCACTTTGAAGCTTAGATGTATCTAGAGGTTCACTTTTAGTCTTGTCTGTAGATATGTGTGTCAAGATCTTATGATCATATGGGTGCAACCACAAGGTTTCAAGATGGAAACCACTACATAGGCACATAAGGGTGCAACCATAAGGTTCCATGAAGGACAACATTACACAATTTATACTAATGCAGCAGCCATCAGGTTCAAAATGTGAACCACTATACAACATAAGATCCCATTATCCATAGGATTGTAGTGGTTGTCATGGGTAGCAACTTGTATATATGATAAAGAAAGAAAAAGGCCAATAACTTGTAATGCATGAAATGAGATAAAATGATTAGATGGCTAACACAAGATGTAAATTTAACTTAAGGAGATGTGTATTAAATAAGTGGCATGATATTGACATGTATGAATAAGCCATGGATATAATGATACATGATTATGGGTATGTTGTTTCCATTCCCAAAATTTATGCATGTAATGAATGTATGTATGACTATAAGTATAAGTGACATAAATTCATGGCAATGAATGCATGAAAAGATTTAGATGGCATTAATAGCACATATTATTTCAATTTCACCACTAAGCATTATGCTTAGCATGTTGTGTGTTTTACGACACCTAGGTACAAAAGACAAGTGATAAGAAAGCCTTAGGACATTAAGGAAGCTAAGTTAAAGCTTTTATTTTTAGAAGTGATGTAATAGGAGCACTCAATGTATAATAATGTGGGTTGGTTTACATTGTGTCTATTTTGTAATCTTTGTAACTAAAGACATTTATTCTGGATTATTTGATGTGTAAACTATTTTAAACCTTTAAAATGTATGATTGACTTGTATCATATCTCTTCCTAAGGCTAAGATATCATACTACATTTTAAGTGTTACTAGAATGATCAAAAGGATCACATAATGTTGATGAATGAATGTGTGAATTATAGAAGTGCTTTTATTAATATAGGTTGACATAGGAAAAATTTGGGATAATGCTTAGTATAACCATTACGCTACCAAATTTTTAGCATGAGGATTCCTAATTTTTCATGTGCAACATTGTTTGAAAAAGATTTTTGAAAACCTATATTTTTTTACATATTATCTTTTATAAAGAATGTTAAATAACAAATAATCGGGTAGATGAGTTTGATATCTCGATATACATGTACACCTTAGTCAGACTTGATGATTAATTGGCATTCGAAAAGTGTAAGAGGTGTCACACATAATGATTACATCTCATATACTATGAAGTACATGTATATGAAATTGATCATGTGATATAAGAACAATAAGGATAACGATGTGCATGTCATGTTTGAAAAATTTAGTTGTTATGAGATTTTTTGATATTGAAGTGGACTAAAATGTATTAGAGCCATAGAAGTGTTGATTTTGTGCAGGTTTAAAATTTAGGTACTGCCCTAGTACAGCTATTTTGCTCCCATATTTTTTACACAATACCCATTATTAGAAAATGTTATCAACCAAAATAAAAGTTTTAAATTAAGATGACATTATTTTCAAAAGCTATTGAACTAGAAATGTTAAACCTCATTTATCTATACTATTGCATTATATTAATATGTTATGACATATCCTATAACATTTGTTATAGCATTCCCTTATTGGATCACATTATGGATCATTGAAGGGATGTTACATTTAGTGGTATCAGAGCTCAAGTTTAGGCATTTCTAAGCTTATAATTACATATGTGTGACATTATGTGCATAAACATGCATTCATTATTATACAACTATTAGGAAACTCATATGAATCTACTCACCTATCAATTAATGTATGTTATAAAACTTCTAGCCTTAAAAGGATATTATGGCAAAAGCAAATGGAATAGATAAGTAGAATGGATCATTAGGATAGAGGTAAGGGCTGTAACAACCTAAAAAGTCAGGTTTAATAAATAACACTTTCAAGCCATGATTAGTGTACCTGGGGTGACCTAGGGCTCGAGAAGTACAAATTTGATGTTTAAAGTACAATTTATGGGCAGGGCATAGTGCAAATATAAAAACTAAATAAAGTCATTTTGGGTTAAAAATCCAAAATAAAATTTGATTAGCAAATAAGCAAATAATACGAAATAGTGAATAGTAGCTAAGGATTAAAGAGAGTTTAACTAACACAAATTAATCAAGATTTGATTAAAATTAGCAAGATTTGACTTGCTAATAAAAGATTAAGGGGGTTTTTTTGGGATAAGTGACACATGGTCTTATCTTAGCTTTACATGTAGCCATATAAAAGGGGTTAAGAAAAAAGAAAAAATGAATAGTAATTTATCTTCTCCACTCCCTTAGTGACAACATCACTTTTATAGTCACTAGGTTCTAGGGCTCTCATGTTCGAATTGTCTAATGATAAAGAAAGGACAAAGGTTCTAATAAATAAGAATCTAGACATCCCAATTTGAAGCTCTTTTTCGTAAAAATCTTTGATTTAATGGTTAACTTTTGGACATAAGCTCTTACTTAACTCGATATACTTATTGTGTGACCCAAATTGTGAAAAAAAATAGAGGGTTTATAGTGGTTGAGGGCTTAAGCCTATTGAGCTTAAAGAGCAGTACAAAGGGCATAACCCCCCACAGTATGGATTCATTGGTGACAAATATGACTTTATATGGCTTAAAAAGGGATTTTTCATGTTATTTAAAAAAATTTTACCATTTTGGGACAGTGCTATTTTGTCACTCAAAAAAACCATTTTAGCTTGCGTAAAATGGTTGCTTTAGTGGTTGAAATGATCATTTAAGCTTTCATTGAAATGACCATTTTGGCTTCCATTACAGTGTCATTTTGTATAGTAGAGTCCTAATTAGACTCTAAAACAAGCCATGTGAAATTACCATTTCAGCCAAAATGGCCATTTTAACCTAACTAAAATGACCATTTTTCATCTCAAGTTTTGTGTACCCAAATCCCTTATCAGTTGCAGGGGTTAACTTTTTTTGTTAAGTGTGCACTTACATACACAAAAAAAAAATGTTTTTTAAACCCTATTTTTCTTATTTTAAAGTTAATTTTTCAAATCTAATTCTATTTTTCTCTTAAGTCAACTAAAGGATCAAATACTGAAGGCAATTATATACGGTGGGTTAACTAGTTCCCTCTCTTCTTCTTTTTTTTTTCTATATTCATCTGTCTACCAGTTAGGTATGGTGTCTTTATTTTATTTGTTGCCTATATACCAATTACTTATGCTGATCTTATTTTTTTAGTTTATTTTATCTATTAAACATCTACTAGTTAGATGAGATAATTTATTATATATGTATTAATAATATCATATTCTTTTTTATTTCTGATTTATTTTTTATTCATTCCCTTTTACATCTATTTACTAGTTAAACGTGATGATTTAATTCACATATTATTTCTTATTTATTTATTTATTTATTTTATGCTCTTTCTTATTTAATTACTTGTTTATTTTATGTTCTTTTTATTGATTATTCCTTTCATAATTTTGATTCCAATATTTCGTTTATACTAATGTATATGTTTTGTTGTAAATGCGAGTTCATTGAGATCTCTTGAGGTTTTTTTATCTAATCTGTCTATTTTTCCCTCATCAAACACCTAATGAAGTCTAACCCTTTTAATATGCATTTCTTTTTATTTATGGTTATCTCTATTGATCTTTCTTTCTTTTTTTAGTAACTGATGATTTTATATTTTTTTGTTTACTAATCTTTTTTTCTCTTGTTTTTGTTATCTCTTTATTATTATTGGTTAAAATGTATTTTAGGTAATTTCTTTTTAAAATTTACCTTTTTATGGGTTAGATTGTATTTTAGTTAATTGTCTTGTAATTTTATTTTCAATCGAATTATTTTCTTGTATTTGCCATGAATATTGTAATAGGTAGAAAATGATTTTTACACATTAAAAAAATAACCAAATTAATTTCCATTTAATTAATTGGTATTTTCTAATAAAATAAATTTTGTTTTTTTACCTTAATAAAAGTTACAATAATAAAACTTATTTTTTTTATAAATTGGCATGTGGGAAATAAAGTTCTAAAAAAATAATCAGTAACCTAATTTGATGTATTTTATCATTTTAATCCATGTACATCTTTGATGTTTGTTAATATGCTTGTTTTATTAATTCCTTATGTGATTGAATTTTTTATTTTAATTTTGAAAGCTACTTTATAAATTTAATCTAAAATTCTATATTAATGAGGTATAAATAAGAGTAGGGTTTTAAACCATTATCTAGTTTAGACCTCCAAGGTATTTCTCAACTTTAGTTAGGTGGCAACTCTTATCTTATGGTGCCCAACTTGCACTTTCTTAATCACTAAATAGGAATGGCTTGAGATTCCTCTAACTTCCCTCCTATCCTTTAGGATTTGAGGAGTGAGATTTACATTGAGTCTTCAGTCATTCTAATTTGACCAACCTTGGAAAGAAGTGACATGAATAACTCTTTTCTCCTTTCTTCTTTTCTTCTTCAAAGCCTATCAAAAGACATATGATTCATCATTAAAAATCAAGCAAACTTAATTATATGAGTAGAAAAGTGAGGAACTAAAGAGAAAGTGTAGTAATTGAGGCTTAATCATAAGTTGCTATGTAAGGGTTAATAACTCTCTCTCTCTTTCTGTCTCTCTCTCTCTCTTTCTCTCTTAAGTTAATGCTTATTAATGAGGAATGTAAGGTGATGCTATTATGCTTGTATTGATGATTAATAGTCATAATATATATGTGATAAAGCTTAAACATTGAAGAAAGGTGTTGAATAATGTTGGCCAAAACCTAAGAGAGAGAATAGAGAAGATTTCTAAAAGCTATCAAGGAACTATAAAGGAGTGAGAAAAGCTAGCAATTAAAGGTTTATGCTTCTTGACTTATATGAACTTTTCTTATAACACCCCAAAATCTCGACATTTTAGTAATAGTGGTTGCTCAAGATGTGTGTAGGGTTTTCTAAAACACAGTGAACTTCTAATTTGATTAAAGAGATATATAATTATGGAAATTAACAGATTAAACAGATATGTGTGTGTGTGTGCATGTACATATAGGAAATCAATGGTATTTTAAAACTAAAGCAAGACTTCAATGTTATTGCTTAGACCAAATTAGGAATTTTCTAAGTTAATGTTTAAATATTCTAAGGGATACAATGGAGCATGTAATAGAATTTTTAAAGATAAAGAATATCATAAAAATATTTTGAATGGAATTTAAAGACAAATAATAAAGGTATAAGTAATAACAATATAATATGGGGATTAAAAAGATTTTTAATTTAAGACATTTTAATCTTTATTTGGTAGCCATTCAATAAAAGAAATAAAAGAAAAAAATAAGAGAAAGAGGGGACAAAAGGAAAAAGGTCACGACGGAGAAAACGGTGACAGTGGCAGTGGGGTGTAGGCGGTGGCAATTATGACACCACTATTAAAAAAAGAAAGCAAAAAAAAGAAGAAAAAGAATTGGGAAATGAAGAAAAGCTAAGAGGGAAAGAAGAGAAAATAAGAAGAAAAAAGTAAGGGAAAATAAGGTAGAAGAGAAACAAAATAAATGAAAGGGAAGAGTGACAAGAAACCACGAGGCTACGTGGGCAATTCCAACACCATAGGCAGGAGTGTTCATGGTGGCTTTTGATGAGGTTAGTTCATTAACACTTCTGCAGCCACCCTAATTACACCAGTAGAGAGCCTTTGTTCAATATAGAGCTTGAGAAGTTCTTGGTGCTTCCAAAGAGGAATTTGTTCGTGGTGGAGAGAATTTACGGTGTAATAGATGCTGATAGAGTTCATTGGTACTATAGGACTAGTGGAGAGGGAAATGGCTAATTTTCCTATGGGTATTTCATGATTCAGTATGGCAAGGTAAAGAGGAGAAAGATTGTTTTTAGGAATGGTTACTGGAAAAGGGTTTGGCATAAAGGGAGATTGTAATGCCAATTGATTTGGTGTGTTCAAAGATTGCTACAAGTGAAAGATAGATGTCATGTGATGGAGTTCTTTCTAGAGAACTGTAGGATTACTATCTTTCAATAATCAATGCGAGCTGCAAAATTGTGGCTTTTAGAAAGCCTCCATTATGGAGATGTGGGTGCTAAAGTGATTGCTGAAATGTTAGTAAAAAGTAAGTATCCAAGTTTAAAATGTTATAATTCAATACCTTATGTGTTTGTACCATTCAAGCATAAAATGTGTATGTGTATGCATTACTTCACATATGATAGACACATATGTGAATGTGGCTTTATTTTAACTATAGATAATAGTGGTGGATGTGTTGGTTTTTCTCAGTCATATGCAATGGAAAAATTAAATTTTGAGAGAAACCAGCAATGATAATGGACCTAGATAATTTAAAATTCGTAATAAACATTAAATCTAGCAGTGTTTCATTATTTATTGTAAAAGGATGACAATAGATTCCTTTTGTGAGCCCTTCTCATCGGGTTTTTACAAACCACAATGATCTTGTAATACCCGTAAGTCAAGGTCTTATGAATAGTACCTTCTAAGCCTGAGTGATGTTCCCCGCGGTATGGGCCATCATTACAAGTCTAATGACTGGCATATTTGTCACAAAACTTTAATGGGCCTAAAAATAAGGAAAATGAATGAATTTAAAAATTTAGAAGAACCAATAAATCATTTTGGGTCAAGAACTAGTGGATGAAGAGATAACATGAGGTTGTGCCGAAACAGCCCTAGGAGGTGCCCGGACGAACTTGAAAATACCAAACCCTCAACCTCAAAAATTCCAATTAGTGTGGACGAGAAGGAATTATAATTTTCTAAGGTTGATAGATATTTTTCTGAATATTTTATTTCGATGGGTGGATAGTGCTAAAAAGTCAACTATTGAATTTTGACTTGAAATTTTATGTGGGCTTTAGTTACACTAATAAGGGATTTTTAAAACTAAAATGACCATTTTTAGAGGCCCAAAGAATTTTCTGTGAATTTCTGAAGCTAAAAGTGACATAAAGTGAATCCTAGCCGTTGGATTGCCATGTGTCATGATTTTAAGCAACCAAGCCTTTATTCTTAGGGGGTTACACATGTGGATATCCTCACATATGCCAACCTTCATCTTCAACCTTAAGATCCCACAAAAGCTGACACCACCTCTATTTTTTCCCCATAAATTCCTTTATTTTCTCTCTCCTCTCTCCTTCAAACCTCACACAATTATAAGAAATGAACCCTCCATCATCCATAGATTCCATTTTCTATAAAGAAAATTGAGAAAAGAAGCTCAAATTAGGAGAATTGTCCCTTGAGTGAATAGTGACAATTTAGTGTGTAAGTGGTCCAAACTCACTTTTTATTTTTGATATAGGTAGATTAGGGTATTCTAAGAATTCTTATAGTTTTATATTTCAATTTGGAGCTCTAAGTGATTTTTGGGAATTTTTCTAAGGTGAGATTTGTGTATGTTTGGGGTTTGATCATCCAAATGACGAAAACCAAAGCGACAAGCACAAAAGTGTTGGAGAAAAGGGTGTTCTCACACCTTGGGCATGTGGAATAGGTTAAATTTGATATGTCTCATGTGTATGTTGAATTTTGTGTGGGAACCTTGTATGGAAATGCATAAAAGTAGGTGTATGCATGGTATATAAGTGAAATGGTGTTATAAGCATGTTGTTGGCATGAAAATAATAAGTATGGCATGGTGATTTGGGATAAAATGCATGTGTAGGTGTATGGGTGTATTGTGGCCGAAATGTGTGTGACATTGAGCATGGCATGTGTAAGCATGATTATGGCATGTTATGTGAGGAAATAGTAAGCTTATGAAGAATACAAACTATACCCTAAAATGAATCTTGAATAATAACACATTTGGTATCAAAATATGGTGAAATGGAAGTTAAAGTGTACAAGTATAAATTGAATGGTATAAGGGCATGAATTTGTGTCTTGTGATATGATTATGGTATATGAGTGAATATGTAAAGGAAAGGATGAAAATTGAACTTGGCATGGGTTGGAATTAGAAGGGCACAAAATATAAAAATGACTAAATGAATAGTGTTAGTTATGAAAGCTGACCATATGAATAGTAATTTTGCGACCGTGGCAAAGTTATGGTATTTTGTGTGCATTCTGTCTTAACACGTAACCTAATGGTAAAATTGGATTTGGGGATCAATAAATATTAAGATTTACAATTTAAAGTAGTCATTGGCCCATCAGTTAGTTACCCACTAGATGGATTGACTAGTCAGCTAGGGAGTTAGCAGCTGCTAAGTAGCTTGGTCCTTTTGAGGCCACTACTATATGTTGGTTATGGCCGGTATAGCTGCTAAGATTCTATGATGAACCCTATATAGTAGGGTATTAGGAGGTCCACCTAGGCTGATCCTTATTACCCGTTTGTCTATCTGTGGATATTAGGAGGTCTCACGGGACTGATCTTTGCTATCCACCCAAGATGATTGTGATGTGATTTGCAAATATTGGGAGGTCCACAGATTGATCCTTGCTATTTGCTAGTCTAGTATTAGGAGATTTACAGACTGATTCTTATTATCGAGCAAGGTAGGTGTAGCTACCTAGGTCTTAAAAGTGGGTCATTGCATAGGATAGTTCTAGCTATCCGGTGTTTTAAAGAGTTGTCTGACTGTCGTGGGCTTTAATAGTAATAAATTGGACTAAGTCATAAATGAATAACAAAACTTAATAATGCATAGTTTTTAGAAGAGCAAGGGTGAATATTATGCATATTGAATGTTGCATGTTACTTGCATACATGATGGACATATTATATTTGGCTTATTCCACTACTAAGTTTTATACTCAGCGTGTCAATGTTCTAATGCGTAGGCAGTAGACTGAGCAATGACCAACATCAGACATCATCAGTGTAGCTGTGGTTAAATCTTTTGGCACCTTTTGCTTTTCTTTTTGAGTTGGATAGAGGTGCACTCATTTATATAGAACTATTACGGGTTACAGGATTTCTGTTCAACTGAGATTGGTAAATTGATGTGTATGTAAAGTTTTACATGTTAATATAAACCTGCTTGTGTATACTTGTGTGCTGATGGGTCTATGACCCTGTGATTTATAGCTTGTGTATGTTACTGATGGTTGTGGTGATTTGGAGGACTAGAAGGGTCTAGATGTGGGGTATGTGGAGGAATTAAATTAGAAGTGTTCTTTTCTATAGGTTCATTTAGGGTTTATTACTTAGGTTGCTGTTATGCTGCTTGATTTTCTATAATTGTCTGGTAGTGTTAAATTCATAGTTTTAATAGACTAAAATAATCAGTAATAAAGGGATAAATAATTACAAATGGAATAAAGGCATTTTTGGTCAAAGTTGGTTAAACTTTGATAGAACTTAAATGAAAGGCCCTTGGGGAAATTCAAGGATGGGTGACCTCAGCGAGAAGTAGCATACCTTGATTGTTTCAGGTAGAAATAGGTAGGGGGTGTTACAAATACTCTTCAAGGAATACCTTTAAGGTAATCCACATAAGAAGTTTTTAAAAGAGATCAACTTGTAGTTCCATATGTTAGTAGGAATTACAAGCGGATGAAAGAAAAAGAAGAAGAAAACGTGTGTTTTAATTATTTTATGTAGAAATTCTATAGCAGAATGTCTCATTACGGTGGCTACTACAATAAGGTTTATTTATATCATAAATAAACCCTACTTAGGTTAGATTATAACACTTAAAATCTAGCCTAAGTCAGACATAATGGACCCATCAATTAGGTCTCTTTCTATCCTATGCACATAAGCCTATTAATGGGCTTATGTGCAATATGCTTTAGCCCTACTTTCATTAATTGTATGTGTTGCTCTTAGACCTCATTTTGGATTGATAATTACTCTGATTTAAGACCTTTTAAATATTTTAAAAGCCTATAAAAAATTAAATGCAAGAACAGTTAAAAGTTTGGAGTCAACAAGGCCCATGTTTAGACTTTTCATTTACAAGTAGGCCCTCAGCTCATTTGCTCATTTATTCTTAATTCATCTTCCAATGATATCTTATATCATTAGAAAATTTAAACTTATTGAATCTTTCATAAACTCCTCTTATGTGTGTGACCCTAGTGGTGGACTAGGACTCAATATATTCAATCTTATTGAATAAATATAAATTCACTAATTGATATATCACTCGTATACAAGTAAAAAGATGCATCTAGCTATGTATCATGACTAGCCAAATGCTGGAAATTCAAGTGGTTTGTCTTAACCCTTCTATATACTGTTACAATGCAATAAACTCCTTTCACCATCTTTTATCTCATCTAGTTTTGATTATGGACTTGTGTCAACTCATAGCTTAACTTAATATGTCTAATTAAGCCCTGAATATATATTTTATAATAATTTCACCTTTATTCCCAAAATGTCCTTAGTGAATCCCATTCACACATGGCACTTTTCTCTAGCAAGAGATTCTTGAATATAGGTTATTCATCAAAACTATAAGATAAACTCAAACTATAATTTGGGCTGGTGAATTCTTTATTGATTACTACCCTATCTTCAAATATCTTATGCCATACCCAAGCACCTCACTATGTATACTTCTTATTCAATGTAAAAGTTTAGGAGTCAAAGTATGTCACTCCATACTTAAGATAGTTAGTGATCTCAAGTCTATGGATACTTGCACTACTGATAGATGAGATACTTTCACTAACATAGATTAAGTATCCATGTGATGATCTCATGGTGGGTCTCTAATGTACTTACTTTGTAGGTAAGCATCCACATGTTAACTCTAAGCATCTCTATGATTATAGCTTGTGAGAATGACCACTTGATCCAATCAAGAAGTATAGCATGTGCTGATTTTTTTGCATTAATAATATCTTATCTTGTTAATACTATGATTAGAGATATTTAGGTATATCACATTTGCATGCAATAAAAATCTCATACCATGAACACTTCATGATTTCCTCTACACTGTGATTATATACTAGGGACTTCATTATTAGAATCCATGACCTCATGCATAGTGAAAAATTAATAGCCATGGATCCTAATAATGAGATGATTTGAAAAAAAATCAAAACACGCAGCAAAGAAAAAGGATTTAGAAGATTTTTACCGTTTATCTTCAAATCGATTCTTTTTAGTTTTTCTTCACATCGGGTTGTTACAAATCATAGTATTCTAGTATGGAGCACCTCTAAGGTATCCATAATAGAATAGAGAGACAAAACCTCACAAAAAAAAAGAACAGAAAAAAAATCTAAAAGCTTGAGGCTAGTGGGCAATCGGATTTTTTAGGAAGAAGGGAGGAAGCAAAAAATAATTTTTTTATTTGGTGGCTCCTTTTGTGTCTAACCCAAAATATGACTTTATTAGGGTTTTTATACCCTTTTAATTACTGTTATAGGTTAATAATTATGGGCCCTTTTAACTCTTAAAAGGCTTACCTAAGTTGGGCTTTTAATTAAATCAAATAGAGGCCTAAAACTACTTCATTCTTATGCTTATACATTGGGCCCCAAATAGGTTTTTGGGCTAACTCTTGGCTCTAAGCCTAATACATCCTTTTTCTCTTATTTTATTCATTCCAATGACATTTAATGCCACCTAATAATCTATAATTTCACCTTATCTCCTATATCCTATAGGTGTGTGACCCTATGGGCTTTCGAAGCATGTTAGGAACACATAGTGAATTTGAGTCCTAGTTAGACTGCAATTCTATGATTTAATCTCATTAAATCATTGTTAATTCTTAATTAATAAATTCACTTAAGTACAAGTTAAGAGAGGCATCTAGCCATGCATCATGACTACCTAAGGTTTGAAATAAACACATTTTATTCTAAAGGATTGTAGAAATAGTATCCTAAAGATTTCTTTGGATACCCCATAAATAAGCATTTATCAGATTTAGCATCCAGCTTATTTGATATTACTCTTTTCACATAAGCAAGGTAACCCCATATTTTCATATGTGAAAGAGA
>CANXYI011088743.1:0-11114 GCA_948208565.1 Hura crepitans
CCATGTTTTCCAGCTATCAAGGGGGTGTCGAGATGCCGCGGGTTGTGACACATGACACTTGAGCATCCCGAAACTTAATTTTTTAAAAATAGGGGCTGCCAACTTTGGGAATTTTTAAAAAATCACATCATCACAAAAAAAGCACCATATGTTCCTAAAATCCTCATTTGAGCCCAATTTCATGCCTGCAAAAATTCACGATGAAATTCCATAGAGAAGAAGGCGAAATAAAAATTGAGCATTTCGTGATAATTATTTGATTTATAGTAAAACTTTGGGAATTTTTATATGGCTGCTTGAACCTCTAAAAATTATTATGATGGTTTCTAAAATCCTTATTTACCTTAAATTAGAGGCATGCCAAATTTTGTAGCCTAATTCCTTTGAGAACTATGCTAGCGTGATTTTGGGGAAAATCATAGTTCTGCTGTATTTTCAGAAAAATTCTGAATAACCTCAAATTAAAATTCCTTCACCATTGGATTCATTACAATTTTTAACCTTTAGGATTTGATATTTTTACATTCATTTGGGCTCATCTCGGGTTATGCCTAGCCCGACTCGATCTGGACCCATGTCCCATTAGCTTGTGGCCTAATTTAATTTATTGGTTCTCAATTTTTAATTGAGGCCATTTTCAGACTATTTGAAAGCCCTCAAAGTTTATTATGCAGTATGCCCTACCTCAAGGTTCATACCAGTGATGAGGCATGTCGAGTACCCTTCTTGACTCTCGAGGCATAATTCTCGGAGCCCTAGTGCACGATCGTTACACTCAAGCATGGGTTAGTGATATGGGTGGCTCTACTGGCATCATGGAGGCATAGTTGTGTGTATATATAATACTTTTGATGCAAAGATGAAATGGTGAAAAGGTATGAAAATGACAAAAATGGAAAAAGGTGGCTTTAAATAAAAGTTAGGCAAAAATGGGCATTTTTGCTAGGCAAAATGGCTATTTTGGCTTCTAGAAAATTGCCATTAGGTCTTGAAAATGGCCGTTTTGAGCCCCAAAAAGGGCCATTTTCGGTGAAACAAAAAATGCCTATTTTCAAGTGGAAAACGACCATTTTCCATAAGAAAATGCCTATTTTCACCCAAAACGCTTGTCTTTAAACTGAAAATATCCATTTTCAGTAAAAAAAATGCATTTTTTTTTGCCTAAAATGCCCATTTTCACTTTTTAGGCCATAAATGCACTAATGTATGCATAGATCCTCATGCCACATGAGTTTTTTTTGTGCTTTTTATTCTTTAAAAATTTTATAAAATTCTCGACCTCCCTTCCACATGGGTAACTTCTATTCTAGCCCCCTATAGTGGCTTGAAATTTCTTCAAAGAGTTCATCTTGATCTACCTTTCCTCAAAGCTGATACCTGATTTTGGGATCCATAATTCCATGTCTTTTGATTTTCTCATCAAGAATTATGTCCCCTATCAGAAGAGTTTGCTACAATCCTAGGTGTGTCCTATTCATCTTATATATTGCCTTGCTGTCCTACTTGTATTCTTTGCTACCTGTATGAAGTGGTTGATGTGTTGGGCATACTACTATCATTAGCTGCTAGATGGCTCTTAAAGAGAGAACCAGTCTTTTTAAATGCATTGTTAGCCTATGCTGAAGGCTATATTAACATTCAATCTCTTCGTGCAGGCATGTACTTATTCATCTTTTTCTCTAAGTATCTAACAGTTTCATTTGAAGCCTATTTTGGAGATTATCAACTGTTGAGTGTGGTCAATAGTTTGATGAAGGGCTTGAATCCTTTTCCTTTAATCCTTGCTTAAATAATCCTTAGCTTTGATGCTATTCTATCTAAAGAAGTTGAGTTTTTTCGTGGAAGCCCGTTTCTACTTTAAGATTGTTTTTGTTGTTTCTTTTTACTTTTTTTTTTGTTTTTTTAAGAATAGACTGCCCCAAAAAAGGTTTTTGCCCAACCCTTTAGTTTGTCTTTTGCCTAGGAAGTCCTTTTAGGTTTTCATTCCTAGCAGACTTTTTGAGAGTAGACTGCCTTTACGGGTTTTCAACTTATCCCTTGCTTGACTTTTGCGTAGGATACCTTTATAGGTTTTAATTCCTAATAGCTTTTTTTTTCAAGTCTAGTTATATGAGAAGCTTCGTTTGTTGGATAACCCTCCCCCTCATGTCCTTGGGTCTTATAGTCTGAAGCATTTACTGTCCCATGCCATCATGCATCATTTTGCAAATGTCGAGCAATAGGTCTTTTGGTTAGGTGCTTTAACCGATGACAACATAAGTTTTATGAGCTCTTAGGTGTACTTGCAGTACGTGCAATGCAGTGGCGCATCAAGTCATGTTCTTTTAGTCAATTATCATAAGGTTACTTTTTGCATCCCTAACCAATGTGTGAGGCAGTTTGGTGAGACCCAAGGTATTGTTACTTGCCTATTATCCTTTAGAGGTGGAAATCTATATGTCACCTTCATTACTAGTTATCATAACTTACATAAGCAATTACCTTTGAAGATAAACATTCTACCCAAAGCTGTTTACAACTTTTAGACTTTTGATCTATAAAAAGAATGGGTAATAGCCCCTTCTCGAGACAATCAGACCGATGGTTGAAGATGGGCAAAAGCGGTAAAGCGGTCCTATCTAAGAGCAACAATAAGAGGTAAAAGACCTAAATTTTATTTTTAACTTGTGTACCACATTATATTCCTTTAGTTTATATAATGTTCAATTAAGCTTATTAAAGCGGTCCTATCTATCTGCATCATATTTGGCATTTTATGATAATCACAACAGAACATTAATGCAATAGCACATTTCCTCATTTAATCAAGGAAGATCTTTATTACATCTTAAACTCCTATTCTCAATCAACCCTCATGGGTTTTCTTGATTGTCCATTTTCTCTCAACCCCTAATTGTTGCATGGGATGCCTTTTTCCAGTTTTCACCCTATCAGGGCACCTATTTTTAGCAAGGCTACCATTTTTTGATTTTCAACCTATATTTTTCTCTTCTTTTTCTCATTCATTTGTCTTTAGCCATAGAACCTTTGTAATCTATCCATATTTATAGGCTCTTTGAACTTATTTCCATCACAATCTTCAAGAATTGTTGTCCCCCTTAGCAATATTTGCTTAAGGATGAATGGTCCTTCCTAATTTTGCTTGAACTTCCCTCTTAGATCAGTTAGACTAGGCCTTATCTATTTAAGAACTAGCCCTACTTCTTTTAGCTTGTGATTCTTTACCCTTTTACCAAAGGCTCATGCCATCCTTTTCTGATAAATCTAATTGTGATAATTAGCTTTTAATCATTTCTCATTTAGCAAGTTCAATTGTTGGAACCTTTGTTCTACCCAAGCTGTCTTATGAATCTCTACCTCTATTGCCACTCTTAATGACTACAGCTCGATCTCTATCGAAAGTACTGCATCTATGCAATACACTAAGGAGAACGAAGTAGCACCTGTTGAAGTTCAAATCATAGTTCTCGATCTACCCCGGGCATGACTTCACAGGTCTAGGAAAAGACTTTTTCATATTTTTTAACATTCTCTCAAATTTAAATCTCCCTTTAGGAGTTACATTAAATGCAATTAAGATCTCTTTAGGATTTTCATTAGTACCCAGATTAAACGAGGTAGTATTGATTGAGTTATTGTCAAATATGTTATGTGTGTCGTGATTATCATTATGCATGATGCAATTAGATGAGACATCACAAAAATAAGCAAAATCATTCATCTTATTAACAAAAGAAATAGAAACATTATTATCAAAAAGCTCAAGTACATATAAATTCTCAAAAGGATTTTTATGAGGGTTCTCCTTTTCTATTTTCTTCCTTTTATTGTCTTAGAGCATGGTAGCAGTCAAAATCTCTTCCTTTGGTTCAACCTACAGTTTGGCTAGGTTAGTCATGACTTTTTCATCCTAAAAGTCTGAAGTGGCTTTTACTTAATTCATAACCCAGTCAAACACATCATCGAAAATTTCAAACCTCGGCATTACCTTCCCCTTAATGATAGCCGGCTCTGCCTTTCCATAGCATTTGACATTTCCCTCAGCTCGAACAAAACTCTCTTCTAGTAATAGGATACCCTTCCTTATCTTATTTGGCTCTAAAGTCTCTATTGTGTATCCTAGCCCTTTTTGATCCTTCTATCTCTACGGTTGAATGGTTAAGATTGAACCATCTAAAGCATGTCCCAAACTAGCACCAGGTAAATAGTTCATCTTTTTTTGTATATTTATCACCTTAGGATCATCCTCTTCTTCTTCTGAAAAGATCCTAGCAATGTGGAAACCATTAAAAGGCTGGTTAGCTATCTCAAGCATCAAAACTTAATTCTCCCTTATAGCCCTATTTGTCACTATCTCACCATTATGAGGGATTTTTATCATCTGATATAGTGTCAATAGAACTCCTCCCAGCTTATGGAACCACGGTCTTCCTAAAAGTAGAGAGAAATTTGCAAGGATATTAAGCACTGTGAACTCCACATCATTTATAATCACCCATGTGTCGACCTTGACTTTGAAAGTCCTATATACTTGTCTTTGTGTGTTGTCATAGGCCATAATGGTGAGTTTGGATTGAGAGATCATTAAATCTTCAATCCCATATATAGCTACTGCTTTGAGTAGGCACACATTGATTGATTACCCATTATCAACCATTACACATGCCTTGTGCTTACCGTTGACTTTAGTTTTTATGTATAAAGGATAGTTATAGTGATGCCCTTCAAGTGGAAGATTTGAATTAGAGAAGCTGACCATTACTTTTTCCTCTCCTTTTACCATTGCCACTAGCTCAGATGGTGATATGGTTGTTGAAATTGTTGTAGCACATAATGCTTTTAACCACCTTTTATCAAAGAGAGAAGGATTGATGCAATAGATCCCAAATTGAAATCTATGCATGAATCTTCTTTGATTACTTTATCACTACATCATCTTCTTTTTCCATAACTAAGGGAATTGGCTCCTTATCCACCTCAAGCACTACCTGACCACTTTGGGTTATTGCTTTGGTCTCTCTATCTTTACCCAATTTCTGCTCTAAATCTGAATCAACCCATAAGTCTTAGACTTATTCCTCTAACTCACTTTCATTATCTGTAGCCTATATATCTATTAGATAAACTAAGCTCTGACTTGTTTCTACCCTTCTCTCCACTGCGAGGTAGTCATTTCCATATAAGTCTCAAATCACATACCATTCTTGCAAGCCTAAACTGACCATGTTGACAGGTGAAGGAACATTTGAATAAGCACCCTGACCTTTTTGTCTCTTCTCTAGATTAAGGATCTATTTTAAGTCAATCAAGTCTTGAATTCTATCCCTTAGAGTACGGAAGTTATCTATGTCATGGCCTGTATGCTCGTGATACTGACAATACAAATCTAATATGTGATAGGGTTAGCCTTCATTCCTGGTAGGTCTAAAAGGAATAGGTTGAAGTTTTCCTTCTTTTAGAAACCATTTTAGGCACAAGATAGCAGTTTGCCTAAATTTGAATAATGCCTAGATATAGTAGACAATTCAGTAGTGTAACACCCCCCTACTAGACTCCTAAAGAAACCCAATAAGTGATGCCCTTCCTGTCAGGTCACCCATCTTGTTACTACTCTTGCCCAAACACGTTTAACCTTTTTATCACATTGCTCCAAAGAATATTATCTGACCCCCACTTTAGACTAGTTTACTCTTATAGTTTATTTATGTTCATGTCATGGTGTTAGATTATTTTAGGATGGTATTTAATCACTTTCAAATATTTTCTAAGAATCTGGCAGCATAACGATTGCCCAGTCACTATCCCAAAAATTTTCTATAGCCTATAAATACTTCAATAACATTTAACACATCTCTCGGACCCTTTTGGTCCCCCAGATATCATCCTATCACCATCAATAGTCACACATCAAAATTCAGGCCTCAGGCCACAACAATCATGCACACAAAGTCTCTAGCCCACAGATCACATACATCTAACATGCACATAAACAAGGGTTTACACTGATTATAAACATAAAGTTTGATTATATATATACATACATAATTACATCCTTTAGTCTTTTTATATACATCATATTCTCTTTCTCACACCCAAGTACATGAAGTGAAAAACTATACACATATACATTATCAAACTTCTCAGACTTGCCCTCTAAACTCTCTGCACATTTTATGAGGTGACATCTTTACTCTTGGTACTTGCACACTAAAATAGGTACACTAAGTATAAAATACTCAATGGCAAATTCAAACATTAAAGAATCATACCCATTAATTTATTCATGCATAAAACAGCTATTCTTATCTTGACCCAGTATTCAAGTTCAACTTTGAGTATCAACATGTAAAAATTACCATTTTACCCTTAGGGTGTCTCTATCTATAATCTATCAAGTTAATCACTCTAACTTATATAAATTTTTCCTTAGAATCATTATTATTCTATACATGCTTAATCTTTATAGCTTAAATCATTAAGCAAAATCAGTGGAAAAAATTTACCAAAATTCCCTTATGTTGTAATTTATGGCCTTAAGTATATCTATTTAGTTTTTTCAATTATTTTAACTAGCCTAACTTAGGAGAAAACCCTAATAGACATTTGATCTTGAGGGAAGATAAACTGGTGCAGTGGTCCCTATTCTAGACCTATGTCGTTGTGCTGGCTCAATTGCACTCTGGCACCCAAGGTGTAAACAACAAGAGCTTGTCTGCCCTGCACACTAGTTTGTCCAATAGACTAGTGCGGTAGTCCTCAAAGACTTGTGCCACTACACTGGCATCGTATAAATGATCAATAGTAAAGTGGCTATATCTGCCTAGTAGACTGGTCTATCCAACACACTAGTACAGTGGCCTTAGTGGGGACCTATGCCGCTATACTAGCATTGTTTAAAAAGTAGAAAGTGTAGCAGCTTGTCTAAAAAGTAGAAAGTGTAGCAGCTACTAAGGATCCCTAAGTTAACTGGTCAACCCATCCTGGAGGTGTCTAACTAGTGGGCCATTTAACATCAATTAGTGTTCATTTCTTTACTTATTAACTTTTTATAATATTAAAAACTTAAAAATAGGCAGTTATGATTTTTATTGCACAGTTGAAATTTAGCTCGATCTGGTATTGCCACAAGCAAGTTATATCGGGTGAATTTTAAAAAACTATATTTAAGGATTTAAAAGCTAGTAATTATAACATGCGAGGTTGAATATAATCCCATGAGCATTCCCCAAATCTAGGTCATTTAATGTCCAAAGGACTTAATGGTTTAGGTAATGGTCATTATTAGATAGTTATGGGTCCTTTCCTTACTTTGCAACAAACAGTTTAAGGTCCATTTCACCTTATTTCTAAGTGCATTTTTCACCATTTATTTCATACATTCATAGGCCTCAAGCCAGCCACACTTAGGCCAGTAAAAAGGCCAAAACATAGGCATACATACCACTACAAATAAACACCTTAATATAACCATTTTTGGTACATAATTTAGGCATATTATTCATTTAAAAGCCATAGCCCTTAAAGGCAATTACAAGCCACTTTTTCATACCTTATTTCTAACCAAGTTTAAGTTCATTTTCAAGTCATTTTGCATGCCATTTTCTTGACTACCTTTTATGCCATTTTAAGGTATACATTAATTAAGTTCATGCCAATTTTATACCATGCATTACATGCACATAATCTCATATTACATATGTATATTAAGCTTAACCACATGCCATACTTACCATGCCTCCACATGGCACTCATACCTCTTAGCCACTAAGAGATTCATTGCCATTGCATGCACTTTGGCATCACTTATCATACATATATCTTTAACATTACCATGCTAGCAAATATACATGCATATGTACCTCATACCATGCATGCCATGCCATCACACACAAATGTACATGCTTTGTTTCCCTAAAATCACCCTCTATACATGCATTCCTAGGCTAACCTCTAATTTCTACCATGGTTCACATAGCATACACCCAATATTCATGCCATAACCCATACTCACACTTCTCGACTACACTTACCCTTCTTAGCAATCATACTTATTTCCATTAATTCACAAGTAATTCCATTTCACATCATCACCAAAACCATCAATTTATACCTCAAGCATTATAAACATACATTAAGCATCATAAATATGCCTTAACACCCTTGCACACCTCTCGACCAACTAGGGGTTTAACATGGACTTCATTTCTTTTCCTTAACAACCATCCTCTCACTCAAATTAACATGCAATTTAGCTAATCACCCTAATTCCTTTATACACTACTCAATTTCAACATTTCTTTTCATGTTTGAAGACAAGAGTTGAATCTTAAAGCCTTAAAGACATGAGATAAGGGCTAGAATTCACATACCTTAGAATAATAAAAGCCAAATTCCACTCCTTAGGCTTGAAGAACCCTACACATTTAGCCTTTTAGCTTTTTACCCAATTCTAGCCCTTCCATGATCACTTTCTCCACCCTTCTTTAACCTTTTTCCCTTCTTGAATCACCTTAAAAACCATCAGTCACATGTTATTAGGCCTTAGACATCATAAACAACCATTTCCAGCCTAAGAACCACCATAAAAACCAAGGAAGAAGCAAGGAAACTCACCATGGTACCTCTACTGGGTTGTGTCTAACCGATAATCTTTGGTATTTTGGTTTAATTATTGAAAATCCCTTTTCTAGTGCTTATTATTCCCTTAGTTGCCTAACATATCAAAGTAAATTTTAGAACCAAGAAGCTACAAAAATGGCTAGAGGAGAAAGAAGAAAATGGCTACCAAATGCAAAGCTAGAGTCGGTTCCAGTAGCCAAAGGGAGAGTTTTTACTTCCTCTCTTTAGTGGAATTTTCCACCTATCACTTGCCTTAGCCACTTGGCTTGGCTCCCCTAGGCTAGGTGGCAAATAAGTGGGTGGGTCCTAGTAAACCGAACCATCCCAACCTCTCTTAATTTTGTCCCAAACTTTGAAAATTCACTAAAATTCACTCAAACCTCAAAAAATTACATTATTTGTTTTAAAATTCATATTTTAATCCCCTATACATGCTCATAAATTTTGTGGCAAAATTCCATCGATAGGGTAGTTTCAAACTACTTTGATTTGCTTGCCAACCCTTAAAAATTATGAGAATTTGCAAATGACCTTAGAATCTAGAAATTCTTTCATTGATGAACTCAGTAGAATTCTTAAGCTTCAGGGTCCACTATTTTTGGGTCTGTCCAAGCATATCCCGAGTTATCCCCAGCTCAAAATTTTTTTATTGCTTGGAGAGGTAGCTTACAATCCAAAATGAATTATTAGTTTTGCTAAATTTTTAAATTTTGAATTTTTCCTTAAATTATAGCCCATCAAAGTTTCATGAGTAGTGTCACTACCTCGATTTTTGAGCAAGTGACCCGACACCCTAGGCACACTTCCCGGGCCTAGTGGCACTATTCACAAAGCCTCGGAATGTGGGCATTACAAGTAGTCTTATTGAAATTGGTTGCGCTAAAACCCATTCCACTCGCACTTCTAGTGTTCAGATTCCTTCGATTGTTGAACCCTCTCGAACTTTTCTTTTGCTCATTATGCTCTTCTTCTCAGTCTATCACTATATCCTTCAGCGATTCCTAGTCCTTTAGCCCTTTTGTTTTTAACCCATCTTTTAAGTACAGGTTATCATTCTTGATGAACATAAGGATCTAATCCGATGTTTATAGCTTCCTATTCATCTCCAAAACCCTAGACCTCTATTTTGACAAGTACTCTATGAAGGTCTCATTGGACTTTTGCTTAAGTAGCTCGAGGCCTTTAATTATAACTTTTACGTAAGTGTTGCAGTCATATTAGTTGATGAAAACTTTTATGATCTTTGCCAAATCTTCTTTCACTTTCCTTTCCAGCCCATGATACTAGTCAATTGCTCTCCCTTGCAGTGTTACGCTAAAATTAGCCACCTTCTATTTCGTGCTAAGCTTTGTGCCCCTCATAACTGTGGTGTACTGCTTAACATAAGCCTTTGGATCAATAATCCCATCAAACATAGGCAGTTTTGGCATTTTGAATATAGATGGTATCTTTTCCTTAGACTTTAAGTTGAGTTTATCAAGGTTTAGACCCTTACCAATAGTGATAAACTAGGTAATTGTGTCTATTTTCTCCTTTAACTTTTTCACGGCGGCATCTTAAAATCTTCAAGGTGTAACCAAGTCTTCACGAAAATCATATTCTAGGTTCATGTATTTAGCCTTTTTTTCTTTCTCCCTAATACCTATTGCTTATTTCTTAATGCTAATTCCCTTAAAGGTAGTAGTGGTCTTCCTAGCTAATGTAGCTGCTACATCATCAGTAGGTAGCAGTGAACCAAAAGCAAGAACAACCTCAGCAATTGCCCTTGAAATCATGGACATCATTCTTTTTTGAAACTCCTCAAACTTTTAATCTATTTTGGCTTTGAAGTTTAGAGCAGAGGAACTATTTTCTCCTTATCCTGCCATGTTTATTAGGTTATAAGTGGTAGAGATAGGCTTTTGTTTAGTTATTCTTCCATCTATCCCCTATACCTAAGTGGCTCAAGCATCTATAATGGCTACAAAATAAAGGGTTCGAAATGATTAAAGTAAAAATGCATAGAAATGTATGAAATGCAAATGCATGTTAATGTGTACAACAATAAAACACAAGTAAGAGCCTTTTAACATTATCACTTCCCGCATACGAGGTCAATATGCTCTTTCCTAGGAGGGCTTACCTGTGTGATATCGGGGGCCCTAATAGGTTCGAATAATGAACAACTAGTAACTGAATATTATTTTTCTCATAAAAAGAGAGCATGCAAGATACTTGGCCAATATATGTTGGATACATTTAATCAAGCCAAAATGCAGGGTCTAGCATATTTTAGTTAGAAAAAGGACTAATGGGTTCGATGGCATTTTGAGATGATTAAGCTATATTTCATGTATATTGGCCCGTATAGCACACAATGCATCATTAACCGGGGTACCTAGGGGAAGTTGTTATTGGTCATTTACATGGGCTCATGGTTAGGTCATGCAAGTTGTGGTCATTCAAGCATGGTCCCTCCATAATGAGTCTATCTTATCATAAGCATACAACCAATT
>CANXYI011088789.1:0-10611 GCA_948208565.1 Hura crepitans
AAAAAATTGTTATAAGTGATAGGAAAGTTGGTTTTCGTCTATTCCTATCCTTAAAATTCCATAAATCTAAGCCCTAAATCCTCTCAAAATCTCATGCCTAAATTTCAAGAATAACTCAAAAAATTAACATATTTTCTATCCCCAAAAATTGGGTAAAAGTTCTCAAACTCAGAAAATTCTGATTCTAAAGCCATTAGGCTATTCGAAATATTTGAGCATCAGGTTATAATATTTTTGGATTATTTTGAGCAACTTTTTATTTATTTTACTATTCAGTATAGCTTGCAGCACTATTCATAAGACACTACTATAAATTCTTAATTAACGTTTTTAACCATCCAAATGATTTTAGATTGGCTTCAAACTTTGCCTAAATTTCTCTTGTAATTAATACTCCCTATTAGTATGATTAGTGGAACTCGGGTTTCGAGAAACACTCTTTATCCCGAGAAGTACTATTCACGAGAGTTGAGATCTTTGGGTTATTACAATCAAGGTCCAAAATATAGGTTCCTGCACAAGCCTAGATCTTATTATCTAGTGTTTAGAGGGTAGTCTTTTGGATATGGGTGACATACTAGAATAATGAATATATTTAAATAAATGAAACACAGATTAATGATATGATAGATATTAAAAAGGTTTAACATGCATGAAGCTCATATAACTCTCTTGCCTACTACTACCTTATTATACTTGTGATATGACTATAACTATGTTAAAATGCTTGTATGAAGGATTACATATGTGATTTAGTGCATGAATCATTAAATTCACCACTAAGCATATGCTTAGCATATCAAATTTTTTTTAAGTAGGTAGTAGATAGATCGTGCAGCTCAGCCTCACCGGAGCAGCATAGCAACCAACCTACTTGGCTATAATTTATGTTTTTAGTTTATGTATGTCATAGATGTCTATATGCACTCATGTATAGGTTGAGAACAATAATGTAATAATAATGATATGTAGTACTATAAACTAATGTTAAACTATATTATACATATATATATGATGAGTTGTGTAAATTATTGTTAAATAATTATGATAGAGACTGTGGTGGATTAGAAAGATCCTGTGGGTAGATAGTGGATAAAATGATTATAGAAGTGCATATTTTTTAGGTTAAAAATTTTTGTACTTTTGCTCGTACAGCCGTTTTGCTATCGAATTTTTGGTAAAATTAACTTGCATAAAGATTTCATAAGATCACTAATGTTTTGCATGCCTAATCCACTATAGACACTATATCATATGTAAATATAATAGAATAAGAATGCATCACAGTAGGATTTGATTATGAAACCTTCTAGAAATAACATTTCGTATTAGGTTACATAAGCTTTGGGAGAGAGTAGTGTTAAGATGGGTAACCTTCTAGGATGTGGCATCTCTTGCCCAATTTAGAGATGGATCAGGTTAGAGGTGTTACACATAAATACACACACACACACACACATATATATATATATAACCCTTAAATGCTTGGGATATTGAAAGAACATAAAAGCACTAAGTTATAACATACTAATCTTAGACAATTACATTTGGAAGTTCAAAAATTCATAAATTCATAAGCCTTTTTTTGCTTAACTTCCTCCTTAATTCCAATGTTTCAAATCCTCTAATTACATAAAGAATAATGTTCAATTATCCTATAGAAATTCCAAACAACCTTTAAACAACTAAACAAAATTCTTAAAACACCATACTATTCCAAACCCAAAACTATATCTTCACCCAAATATCCATTACATAACACATGTATATAGTAGCCACTAGGAACAAAAACTTTTGAAAATACACATGTAATAGATATAGTAAGTACACATGAACTCTATAGTAAAAAAAAACTCAACATATTAAATTCCCATCATGGCTAGTGGCACTACTTGTATAATACAACAAACATATATGACACCAATATGAAAAATAACAAAGACCAAGAGAAATAAGGTTTAAAGCACTACTACATCAAACTTAAAACCGACTAATATACTTTTAGAATCTAATAGCAGTGCACAATTTCTCAAAAATTACCTTAAGTCCAAAAGATCATAACATTAATGAGAATTTTAAGAAACTGCACCTGATAATCATGCCAATAGCAGGTGTTGTTTGCTATTAAACCTATAATAGCAACTATTGTCGCACACTTCTATCACCTTATGCATCTTTTCGCCACATTCACCAATCATCTGCAGCTGCTGCTGCTTCAAATGACTTGTCCTCTCCTTCTTTTATCCTTTTCTTTTTCTTTTTCTTCTTCTTCTCCACTCTTTTCTCTTCTTCTCTCTCTTCTTTTTTTTCTTTTTATGTAGCAATATCACTATCTCCCACTACTATCACTATCACTACCACTCATGCCTTCCATGGCCAACGGCCTTTCCTTTTTTGATTTTGTTACCTCTTTTATCTTCTTTTCTTTCTTTCCTTTTTTTTTCTTTGTTTTCCCCACTTTTTATGCCTTTTCTTCTTTTCATTTCCTTTCAATCCCAAATGTATTGCTACCAAGTTTTATTATCAAAATATCTTGATAATTTCCTTTTTTATCATTATACTTATTAATTGTTTTAATAACACCCTTTTCCTCTTTTTTATATATTCTATTTTTGAAATCCTTGAAATTTTATTTGACTCTTGAACACTCTAATTTTGACATCCATAGTTCTTATAGGAATATTAGAGTATCAAAGCTTGAAATCCCATAACAATACTAATTAGAAAGACACAACTTTATCAGTTCAATTCTAAAATATATGATTCACCATTAAAATCCTCCCCTTCAATTTTAATCTGCTTATTAACTTCACTTTTGAATAATAATTCTCTTTTGATCATTTTAAAATATTCATTCCATTCTAGGTAATTAATGTGCTCTGAGTCTTGGGGCACTATACACTAACCGGATGAAGAGATTATGGTATTTTTATTAGGGACGAGAGTTGTTTGTGGAGTCACCACCTAGCCTCTACACCAGGACCTCTGATCTTCTGTACCAAAAAGGTTCAGAATTTTATATCTTATTTATGCCCGAATAATATGCCTTCTTTGTATATTATAATGTTTATCAATCCCTTTTCAAGTAAGCATGTATTATATTTAAAGTATTTATGTCACATTCTCATGTATAAGAAGTAAATTGCAGTATTTGAAAGAAATACGATAAGTACATTGTACATCAAGAAATCGAGTCATTGATTAATTATTATTTGACCTAAAAATTACCTGTAATTCCATAGGAATTGGTGGTAATTGCCTAACTCCCATCTCTTAGAGATTGGCCTTCAAAAATACATTTTATTATTGTGACTTTTGATAAAAAAAAATATAAATCCATTTTGTCAAGGAAAACACCATTTAATTATTTATAAAATTTTTTAATGAGAAAGTTAGGTTTTAGTGTGTAAAATAAGTTATTTACTAGCTATTACAACCCTAAAATAAGCAATGAAGTGTAAATAGGACAAAACCAAATGAAATAATCCAAAGCACTAGAATGGTCCCATCTATACGTCGACTGGTATATGTAGACTCTATGAGGCTCTAATATTAGTCCATGTGGACTACTACATAAATGATATTAAGTCTATTTGGACCTGTACTCTAATGAGAAGGGTCACTTGCATACAACTCAGAAAAAGAGATTAATAACACCAAATAGTGGTCCGTGAGGGCCTAATGACAATGTCAAATAAAATGATCATATAATATTATACAAATATAAGGGCATGCTAACATGGTGAACAAAATATGTTAAAACATAATAGACAAGGCAAACATGATATTTTTCTTATACCATAGTCTATACGAACCCCATATTATGTGCATATTCAATTTAGAGGTCTGTGTGGATCTTTTACCATATACATATTCAATTAATAGGTCCGTGCAAACTTAGTCATAAGTTCCAGAATGTAAGTGCAATTAAAATTTTCCATGAATGATTAAAACACTATTAAATTGATTTGAGAGGTTAACCTACTCCTATAATTGTCGTGGGGATTGCATAGAACCACCTCACATGATGATTAATCATAGGAGATCATCAGTTACAACAAATAACACAAATAAATAAATGAATATAATGATAGGAACCTGAGATCTTACCTTGAAGTGAGCACCAAGCAACAAGATAATGGTTGGTTTTGGATGAATAATTATTTTAGTAAAGGCTATAGACTAGTAGAATAGCCCCTATGTCAATTATCTTTAATTGTGTCTTATGTGTGTTCCTTGTTCTTCTCCTTTTATTTTCTCCTCCCCCAAAATGGGTATTTATAGGCTTAAAGCTTAGGTATTTTGTCTGGAGGAGGTAAAATCCCTCTAGGATTAGGATTTAGTGCCTGAATTGCAATTTTACACTTCTGGAAGTTTTTCATTGATAGCTCTATGCAAACTTGTACAGCTTAGTCCATACGAACTTAGGCATGGTTTTCCCACTGGTCCGTGGGCTTTAGGCCAGGTTAGATAGGTCCATACGAACATGGGCTTTTGGCTTGTCCATGCAAATCTCATAGCATTAAGTCCATGCAGACTTTGGTTTTAGGTTACTTGCCTTGTTGCTTGAGCCTGTCTCTAGTTATCATCATAGGCCAAAAAAAGGTGACTAAGTCCATACTGCAGGGGCTTTTTCCTCACACACCTATTAGAATTAGTGTCGAGCTCTGGGCTTGGGCTTGTCGGCATAAGCCCTCTACTTCTGCCATAGATTCCCATTTTGTTCACATTTTAGGTCACACCATGAGCTTTTTGGGTTAGGTCAAAGTCCAAATACCTAAGAAAGTCTTAGACCTAAAATCAAGGTGTCTACACCAGGGATTTTTTATACATTACATTTTTCAAAATTTTGTCTCTAAAATTCCACTTGAACACACATATCCTTGTTGACCTTATCTCTTTAATCTTTTCCTTGATCCATATTCTTGTAACATATAACTTCCCCTCTTAGAATTTCATAGCAATCTTTAACATGTAATTTTTAAATTCTTCATTTTTACTCTTATAACATGTTATGCCTATTACTACTAACTTATTCACTTTTCATACCATAAAACCATCACACTTTCCTATGATACTTTGATTATAGATCTTTATGGACTGATCACCCATTCATGACCATTATAACAAATTTTCGTTTTTAATATCACTATATAACTAGTTCCATCTGTATTCCTGAGGTTTATTTATTCCCTTTTACCCAGATTGCCCTTAATCAAAATAACCCTCTTCTCACACACTTTAATCTCTCTTTTTGTTATTCTCTTATAGAAGTGTATCCTCCATGTTATCTACTTCAATCCAATTTTACATTATTTACTTATATATATGTGTCTCGTACTAATTTCCCACTCGATTTAGGCAAAAACACACATATATAATATATATGTTGTGGTTATGCATATATGATAATGCAAATGATAATGATCATGCAATGTATTAATGTATTTTTTTTATGTTTATGCTCGATGATATAATGCATAATCCAACCTATTGTTTCATGTATAAGCATCAAATGGCATTAAATGATAAGGCATTAATGGGTATACTAGGAGCAAAAACTCCCACACATTTAAATACATTTTGATCCCATCTATTTCATAATCAATTTTTCTCACTAAAACCTCGATAGAGTCCTTTTAATTCCTTAATATCAAGATATTCTCACTTATACTATTGTATATACAATCATTGTTTGATCCCATTATATCAAAGACTTCTTATTCATCCTAATAATACTCCATCGGCATTATATCCCTCTTTAGCACAATCTTTTAGTATAAATTGACAAACTGCTCATCATAGAAACAAACTAACTATGTCCCAATAGCTCATCTTTTACCTTTACTTCTCTTTGAGGTTATATATACTCACTCTACCATGGTATCTCAGATTACATACAACAATTCTACTCAACTTATAAACATTTTCTTACACCTTACACAACTTTGATACTTATACATTCTTTAAAGGTTTAGAAATTCCTAAATTAGAGCTTTTATACAACCAAATGATGCACCCCTTACTCGATCCAATCATTGAACCTAAGTAAGAAGTAGCGCACAAACCAAGACTTCATCATCCTATATATCTGGTTATTAAAGTTTAAAACCTTTTTAGTGAATCATAATATACTAGTTAATAGGTTATATAATCTAGGATTCTTGTGTCAAAAATCTGGTAGCACAATGGCTGTTTGATGACACTATCTCAAATTCAAACCTATAAAAAACACTAAAACAATCTATTCATTTTTTTATCCATACAACAATCAAAATCCTTATACAATATACATAAAAACCTTGTGAATATATAAATATATTAAGCTTTTACACATATTGATGATCTCATATACATACATTTTCCACATACAATATTCTTCAACCCCTATTGCAATCTAACTTCAATTGTGTATCTTAGAATCAATGAGAATTTACACACTCAAAACAATGGTGCACTAAATAAGATTTGCTTAGCAATGTGTCAAAGTTTACTATGTTATATAACAATCATTCATGCATCACACATAAGATTATTTTATAGTTTTACGATACATCCATATGTTGAAGCTTTAGTATAATAGATCTTTATTATCTTAATAATTAACTCCAAGCTAAGTTATATTATCCTTTTTATTAAAATGAGCAAAAATAAATTCTAACAATAAAGTATAACCAGTCATCCAATAAAATATTAGTCCTAAAGTATAGTACCAAATAAGTAAGAATATATATAATGTAAAAAATTTATATAAGCATATTCAACTAAACTTTAAACTAGATATCCATCATTTAAACACTCTTGTATGAGATAACATACCTTTATAATTGATATACAAATTTCCTTTACATATCTCAACATTATTCCCTTACTTCTTACATAAGTAAGTTAGATATGCACATATGTAAGCATAATGAGGTGCAATACTTATAAAACATTATTAAACTTAACAAAGTCTCATGTCATTAAATTACATTGATGCATTCGATTGATTTATTAATTTATCATTCGTTTAGTTTATGACTATACATAAGAAAACTTAAAACATTACTAGATAATGGTGGCACATTGGGCCAATAAAGCCTTTAAGGCTACATAAGCTCAGATGCATCAAACTTAAAGGTTAGGATATTAGACCCAAGGGTCAATACATTAGAGTAAAAAACATAGGACTTAAAGGTCAATACGTCAGACCTAAAGGTCATAAATCATCATAAGACCTATAGATCACATCATCATAACCCAAATGTTACCACATTGCCATTCGATAAGGTTAGGTAGGTAAAGAAGTACCATAGCTACTGTCTAATCTAGGTTCTTAATCATATGGGCTAATCACCATTTCATATTATCTTCATAGTTTTATATGTAATTTTAAGTGGATTTTGTTTTTCATTTGGTTAACTCATGACTTTAGGGGAAAATATGTGTCTTCAGTTTTTATTAGTCTCATGAGTTTTTTATTTTCATGTTATAAGCACGTTATTCATCTCATTATGTATAATCATCATTACATAAAGTTTTACCATTTTTTTGCTATTAGATAATTACATTATACCACATTCTTTTGTTGAGGTTTATAAAACATCCTTTAACACATACATAGGGCTATATGATAGGCCATTCAATCATCATCTTGATTGTTAGATGTCTTATTTACCTAGTCTTAGAGGAATATAAACATTTCATGTGCCAACCATGTATACTTTTATGCATTTATGCCACAATTGCATAAAATGAATACATATATGTAATCGTAAATTATTTTATGTTTATGCATACTCACATAACTTGATGTAACTTACACATCATTACCATAATTTAATAGGGTCTTGTTATCCTCTTTAACATCATTATAACTAATCTTTTATAGTCATAACATATATCATCATGACATTATTAATAAACACTTCATTATATGTCTTTACATTGCAACTATGCCACCTTAAATTCATAAACATATGAAAGCATACATTATCTCATGTTTTTAGCTATTCCAATGACTTATTGAAACTTAACATTTTTAAAATCATTCAATTACACATTAAAACATGGTCATAACCATACTTTAGCCATAATAATAGCATGTCATATAGAAAATAAGGCTACAAGCCTTATTTCTATGCAATTTACTCCCCTATCACATGTATGAATTTGCATCACATGACATTGAGCTCTTTCTTGTATGAATTTACATCACATGACATTGAGCTCTTACTTGAACATAAACTCATGTAGTCTTTACAATTATCATTATCATATCATTTACTTATACTTTCATTTATGATTTACATCATTCAATTTATTATATACCAAAATCTAAACATGTAACACCCATATTTTAAGGCTCTGTGAACAGTACCATTGTGTCCAAGAAGTGTTCTCGAGGTGCTCAGTCACTTACACATAAACCAACGTAGTGACACTAGTAATGAAACATTGAAAGGCTTTAAATTGATGAAAATAACAAAATTTAAATATTTAGCAGAACTAACAATTCATTTAGAACTGCAGGCTACCCCTCAGAGTAATAAAATTTTTTTAGGCCGGGATTAACTCGAGATATGCCCGGACAGACTAGAAAATAGTGGACCTTAAAGCTTAAAAATTACACTGAGTTCACTGTTGAAAGAATTTTTGAAATTGAAGGTCGTTTGTAAATTCTCATAATTTTTTAGGTTGGCATGCAAATCGAGGCAGTCTGAAAATTCTCTTATCGATGGAATTTGACCATGAAAATTTATGAGAAAGTAGAGGGGATTAAAATATGAATTTTAAAATGAATAGTATAATTTTTTGAGTTTCGAGTGAATTACTATGAATTTTTGAAGTTTGCCAAAAAATTGAGATGGTTTAGGATTTTTAGGAGGTTTCGAGATAGCCTTGTCATTTTAAAGGGGGACCTGCACCATGCCAAGTGGCAAAGCCCACTTGACATATGGAATTCTACTTGAAATGAATGGAAAATTTTTCTTCTTCCTCCCCTATTATTATCGATGCCAGGGAGAGGATTAAAGGGCCACAACTCCTTCAGTTCTTCACTAAAAATGGTGATTCTAGTTTCTAAATTTAAGTTTGTCTGTTAGGAACCAGCTGCAAAAGAAATTAGGCAAAAAAGACTTTTCAATTTGGAGTTAAAATTCATCAAAGATCACTAGTTTAAAATGTCTAGAATTGTGACTTTTAGGTGAGTTGATGGTTGTTTCTCCTATATTTCTTGGGATTTTCGGCAACCATTTGATGTTGGAATATGCCTAACACCTGTGTGATTGTGTGTGTGAGGTGTTTTTTGCAATTGGATGGTAATTGAAGTCTATGAAGAGGAAGGAAAGCTATAGTGGAAGGGCAAGGCAGCATGTGTATTTAAAGCTTCAATTGTGTTCCCTTGCCAAGTAAGTGAATTCCTTTATTTACTTCATGCCCCTAATTTTCAACAACTCCTTTTCTTGTTTGTGAAGGTATTAAGCATGTGAATTAGCATAGCAAAGTGATAAAAGTAAGGTATGATAGCATAAAATTCCATATAAAGTGACTTACATGGTTAATTGATGAAAATAGTTAAGTTTGTTAGGACTTGCATAGTTAGCCAAGAGGTGGCTATAAGGATTGTTGTGTGTTAATGGTGTTTAATATGTGTGTATGGTTTTGGGTGTTGTTAAGATATAAAAAAACTTATGAATGGATAGAAAAATACATGCATGGCATGAGAATTCTTTGTTGGCCAAGAGGTTGTCCATGAAGCTTATTATGTGCTAATGATATTTAGTGTGTGTGTTATGGCATTTAAGGATGAACTATGGTTTTGGATGGCATTATAAAATGGAAATGTTTGTAAGGTGATAGCAAAGTGCATGTATGGCTTCGGATGTGCACTTGGCCGAGAGGTACTAGCGAGGTTTGGCATGTTTGTGTGTAGTTAAAGCATAAATGGCATGTAACTAGCCATAGGGTGTGAGGTAACTGTATGATTGTGTAATTATTCTCCCTATTGTTGAGATATATTATGAGCTTAGACTATTTAAAATGGCATGATATGTTTATATAATTGGCTTTGGTGACAAGTAGTAGGAATGGAAATGATAATATGTCTAGCCTAGTTAATATGAAATGGAATGGTAAAGGCATGTATATAAGGATGGCTAAAATATTTATTGAAACATAAATGTGTAATGAATGTTATGAAAGTGCATGACAAACTTTAGAAAAGGTTTGAACTTAAAGGCTATGTAAATGTAAGTAAGCATGAAAGTGATAGATTATAATTATGCTAAATGTGCCTAAAATGATGTATTTATGTGAGCTACAATGGCTTAAACCATCTTAACATGAATTTAATCAATGTAAAACTTAGATGGTACCTAAAATAAACAAAGAATGGCAAAAATAATGACCTTCAAGATTGATTTGAAATCTAATATGTAAATTGACTTAAAATTTGCCTTTAATGGCTATAGTTCAAGAATGACTTATGCACTTACTTTTTATGTCAATAATGGCTAGTATATTGAGATTGTTGGTATGTCATGAATGCCTAGATTTTGGCCTAGATTATTGCCTAGGTTGTGATTGGCTTTAGGCTTATGACTATATGAAATAACTGGTGAAAACAAA
>CANXYI011088794.1:0-11064 GCA_948208565.1 Hura crepitans
CAAGGCCTCCCATAATTTAAAGGCTTTTTCCTATAGAAAAGAGGTTCAACAACTGACCTTATCCTTAGGGGTGCATTTTAGCTACTGCATGATCCAGATAGTCCTATCTGACTAGTATTAAACCCTATTGGCATCAACCACTACTTTGCCCTTGAAGTCCTCAACCTTATCTTCTTTATCCTTTCTAGTTATGTCTTTTCGATATCTTAAGGTGGTAGCAGTGGTTGCTGAACTAGTGGATATGGTGGTGCTATTGCAATGGCCTATCTTAACAATTACAACATCTCTTGAAGAAAGACTGGCATTACTTGGGCTACTAAAGATGGCTGCCTAACATCACTTCGAGTAATGGACTTAGCCAAGGTGACCCCTTGTCTAACTGTAGTTAGAGTATAGCTCTCAACTTTCTGATCACCATGTGGTATAGGAGAACTAATCTTTAATCTATAGGATAAAAAATAGATTATAAGCCTTAATATCATACTATTATGTGATGCATGTTTTCAAGACCTAAGGCTCACATATGTAACCTTTAAATACTAAGGAATGCCTAAATTAGAGCTTTGATTCCACAAAATGTGACACTTTTCATTTGACCTAGTAGTCGGATTTGAATGAGAGATGGCACATTATAACACCTTCTACCTGAACCGTTGCCAGCCCAAATAAGAGATGACACGTTAACCAATTTTGACTAGTTGTACCATTATCTTTTTAAAACCCTATTATGTGTAAGTGTGTAATCACTAACTTCTTAGGCCCACATACAACCAATCAAATAATATGCATATATGCACACAAGGTCAAACTATCCCACTGAGATAGAAATTCGACAACATAATGGTTACATGGTATCATGCGCTAAAATAAAACCTATAGAAATCAAACTTTTAAAAAGTCTTAATCTCAAATCCATATCTAGGACCCTTCTGATCCTCTAATATGATCATCATATCTTAGTGACATTAGTGACATCATAGTCATAGTCCTTATATGAATTACAATATCATCGTATATCCATTTCACATACCTATATATTATATACTATTAATATCTATCTAATTGTTTTACATTACAGTGTAATTACATAAATTATACATACATGTGACTAAGACCCATACTTTTTATTTACATATGTGTGTTAACTATCCTTATGTACATCACATTAAAAGATACAAAATGTATACTAAAACTTAAAGCTATCTGCACTGTACTACAGCTCTTAGGCTAGACTAAAGCTATTTATCAATAACCTACTCATCAAAAACATCACTAAGTATAAAGCTTAGTGGTGTATTCGATAAAATATCTTCATACCCATACATACACTAATGCCAAATATGCATTTCTAAAATGAAACATGTCATATAACACTTGCACATTTTACCAACACTATGGTATTACACATTTAACCATTTTATGTCATTGTATTACTATAATATATTATTTTCCATTTTATGTCACTTATCATAATTTACCACTTGTGTTTACAATAAATTTTCAATATTTACTTGCCATTATAAAGTCTCATATTTATTAACCAATTTGCTTATCATATTAATGCTACAGTCATTATCCAGATTATTTTTCTCATTCAAGCATTAATTATTATTCCATTCATTTAGTCCACATATCATAGTTTGCCATTTGCCATTTACTAGCCCATATCTGATAGACACCAATCCCAAATACTAGATATTATGATCATGATGTGCAATGGCCCACATTTTGGACCTTATGGCTACTACATCAGTATATCACATCAATGTAAGAATATAGAGGTCTTGTTGAACCTCTCAATGACTGCACACACTTTATATTACATACGATAGTTCTATTAGACCTTTCAATGGCTACACCCATATTATATTAATATCATCAATATATATATGTGCAGTGATCCTGTTAAACCTCTCGGTGGCTGCACCCACTTTAAAACACATGCAGTGGTTTTGTTAGACCTCCTAGTGGCTGCACCCATTTTTATAATCAAGTATCATTAAATATCAATATGTACATGTAAATGACACTAAAGTATCTTAGTAGTTGCTATATCCTCTAGTTGACCGGTTAACCTATCTAGCATATTATCTAACATATATGGGTTATTCTCATTTTTGTTCTTGTTATACCTTATTATATATCTTATACACATTTCTCATGTCTAACCACCAATAATATATTCATCCATATAATGTCATATCAATACCATTAGTGCCTTTGCTCGTTTTACATTCATGATTGTTTCATATTACTCATCTTATAATATAACTTCCATTATGCACATTTACCAATTGCCACCACATATTGTCATCACAAATAACCATTTCACATCATTCTTCTCATATTACTATTTCCATTACCTATATTACCATTTACCCATTAAACATTACAATTCATATGTCAACACATTATATGTATCACAAATGCCATCATGCAACATACACATACTTCATGTTCCACATTTCCACTATTCTACATAATCATCAATGTACATATTCAATATAGGTTATACTCATTATTTCAAGCATATTACACTTTGATTATGCATATTATACAACAATTTCATTAATTCCAACTATGTCACTATTTTACATGCAACATGACCATGAGTACATTTTCTTTATTTAGCTTATTTTCAATCCATTTTTCATTTATACTAGTTAATTAACATGTCATAAACCTTAATATACCCTAATTTCCATTTTAGGGTTACACTAACCTTTAAATTAATGACATTTACATAATGCACCCAATATGGAATTTTCATAACACATACACACACTGATATATTTTATCTAATACACTTACAAAAGTAATTGTTTGGCATCCTAAATAGCACTCTATAGCTTCTCTTTACCTTTACCTTGTCCTCCTCCAAGTTATTTAATTTGCATAATAGTAATTTCATTAGAAAAATTTATAAAAAATTCTATACATATCCAAATTCAAAAACAACACTAGAATCATGAATTGGAGCATCCCTAATTACTTAGAAAAATGCTAGGATTTAGATTTAGGGGTTACCTCAATTGATAGGTTTGAAACCCTAAACCTTTAAAGTGTTTTTTTACCTCTAAATCACTTTCTTATGCAAAATCGACCCCAAAATTAGGTTTTAATGGTGATGTAAAGCATTTTTAATGTATAAAGTGTGAGATTTGGGTGAGAAATAAGAGAGAAATAAAGAAAAAAAGAATGAAGGAGAGAGAAAATGGGTTGGCATTAGCCTAAGGGAAAAATGGAGAAAGATGATGGTGGTTTGATCCCATGTGATATGCACACACCTACACATTTTATATTAAGACCATGGATGGCCATGATCCTGCCTCATGGCAGTTTGATGGTCTAAGTTAATCCCATTTATGTTTTATGCTTAAAATATGTGATTTCAATGTTTTAGGCCTCTAAAAATACTCCTTTACAAACTAAAAATTACACAAATTCTCAATTTAAGGACTCCTAAAATCTCGGGCCCAAAACCCAATGGGAACTCAATTATTTAATCAATCATGTTTTCATGAAATTTAGTTAAAATACTTATCAATGTTAGAAAAATCTAATTTCACCACTAGTGGACTATTTGGAATTTTTGACCTTAAAGTCATGCTATTTCTAAGTCAGTTCGAGTACATCCTAACCATTTTAGAATTTGACATAAACTAATGTCACTATTTATTAGATATTGATGTGAAAATTTTTATTGGCTTGGTGGTTACTTTAAATAACTTTGTTTTCATCATTATTTTACCCATCATAGCTCTGTGACTAGTACTCCCTCTAGGCCACCTTAGTGTGATCTAATTACTTAAGAAAAACTATTCATACCTCGAGAAGTACTATTCATAAAACTATGATTTTTAAGCATTACACCAAATGTGACACCCCTTACCTGATTCGGTTGGCAGACCCGAATAAGAAGCGACACACAAAAAGTATCATTTAAACTTACTTTACCTAAAAACCCAAATAAATTAGAAACATTTTTAAAATCATTTGATTATAGATAGTAAACCTTAGAAATCTTGTTTAAATGAAATTTCACTTTTATGTTTTATAAGAGTTTTTAGGAATCCTCGTGTCAAGAATCTAGCAAGATAATGGTTATACCGAGACACTATCCTAATATGAATAGAAACTTATAGGTTTAAAACAAAAATTTGATAAATTTCAAACACATTTGAACCTTAAATTAGTCCTTTTGACCATCTAAATCATTATCACAATATCAATAACATACCATAGGAAGAGTACCATTCAAGCATAAAATAAAGTTTGAACTTATTTTAAAGGTTACAAAAACAATTACATCCTAGATTCATCTTAATCCCTCTTAAGCTACATAAGAGTGGCACTATATAAATACATCACATAATATATGTATAGAATAGTAAAAGACCAAAAAGTATTCTTCTCTTGATATGCTATAGATATCGAGGCTTTGACTCTAATCTGGTTCTTTTACCTATGCATCATAAGTAAAAACAATGCACTAAGTGAATGTTTAGTGGTGTAATCGAGGTAACATGTATATACACATTCAAGTGCATATGCATATCACTTAATATAAATATACTAACATGCATATTTCTTATAAACATAACAAAATGTGCAAATGTGTATATGTAGGTTTGTGTCTCATCATAAACTTGTACTTTTAACTATAAAACATTATCATCATGTATTAAGTGAGTGATATATCAATTATTAGGTTCCATATCTTACATCTTATGATTAACCAATTAATATTGCTTATACTACAAGAAACACATAAGCTATCCTAGATAATAGGGAGGTGTTAAGCCACAAAGGCCTTTAGGACCATGAAAGCCAAGTAACATAAGACCTGAAGGTCACAATCAGTATAGGACTCAAAGGTCACAATTAACATAGGACCTGAAGGCCATAAAGAGATATAGAAGTACCCTAGCAGCTGATATAAACCCCTAGTTGACTGACCAACCTATCAAATCTAGGTTGTTTACTTGTATGGGTTACTCACCATTTATTTTTGGTCTCATAGAATAAAAATAGCTTAACAAAGATTTTAAAGATTTTATTTTGCCAATGAATGGCCAAATAGGAAAAGTGTTATGTTTCTTTATTTTATCATAATTTTTCTTAGAATACATCATCTTACTTAACTTAGCATGGTGATGTAACATAAACATTACTACAATCATACATGGTCTCATATCATACATAATGTAACCATACTTTGGAAAGTTATCCTTAACATACTTCTTCATTATCCACACATAACATAAACTTATGTCACCATAACATCTCATTATTAATATGCTTATCTTAGCATATTATCAAGATAAAACCTCGCTTAATGCAAGACATACCATAGTTTTAGCTAAGGTGACATAAAGAGGTATAATTATGTTAAACACTTAAAGAATAACATACACACAAACTTTACTCATTCGAAATCACTTATGGCTTAAAGTACAAACATATATATAATTCATATCCTTAAGCATACATATCTAAGCATTTGGCCACTCTATGATTTAGGTTTAAAATAATCATTTTATGCCAATTGATATAATATAATGCATCAATATACATGTACTTAACATCTCATATCCACCTTAAACTAACATTACACACAAGACATATATAAAGGGCCATTTGGTCATAAGTTTATACATATATCGACCATCAGTTTGATCATCTTCCATACATCATAAATGCTTATATGATTGCATAACAAAATTCATAAGCATTAAATATCATAAGCATATAACATTCTTAATTACATACAAATATATATACACGTTATGTTTATAGCATACACACAATCAACACAATTTATTTTGATTACACTTACTTTGAGCTCAAAATATACTGGTAAGGTAAGTTCACACCTTTTCCTTGCCTTTCTTCTGCCTTTTATCATTTTGCTTTACAAACATAACACATGCTTATTTTTAAAAATCTATGTAAAATTATATATATGTCAAAACTTGAAAATGACTTAAGAAATGTGCTCTTGGGCACTGTTAGAATGCTAGAAAAGTATGAAAACCCAAAAAAAATTACTCGAACAAAAGTGGGTTACAATTCATCTATAATTCTTTTCTTTGAAAACTTTCAATCACACTTTTCCTTAAGCTTATCCACCATAAATTCTTTCATCCCATGCTTATTTAGGGATTAGATGTGTTATTTTGGTGTAGGATTGAAGAAAAAGGAAGAAAAATAGAGAATTCCTCCACTAAGAATGGCATCGGTCGAAAAGAAAAAGAGAAAGGGAAGAAGGCAACTATTATTCAGACTTTGACCCTTATTTGACTTATATATATGTGATTTAAATAGAAGGTTAGATCTTGGTTTTGAAAATGATCCAATGGCTCTTCTTTCTCTTCTTTTAAATCTTCCTATTTTCATTCTTTTCCTTTTTAATTAAACACCATTAAACAAGTTTGTAGGTTACCAAAATCCTTTAAAATAATGCTTATAAGCTTAAAAAAACTTACGTTCAAAAAGCTTAAAAACCTGATTAAAAATGTGAGTTTTTACTTTATCAAATTATATAAAAATAATTCTCGATATCCCAAAGTTCTAATTCCTCTAGCAATGGGGTATTTGAAATATTTAACTATAGGTTGTTTTTATAATGCTCAAAATATTTCAATGTTATGAATAATACTTCCCGAGTTGTGAATAGTGTTTTCCTAAGGATAGGGTACTAATTCTACTGAATGGGTATTAATTATAAAATAATTTTGGGTAAAATTTGAAGTGAAAATAAAGTCATTTAGGTGGTTAAAAATGACAATTAAGTTTTATAGTATTGTTATGTGAATATTGACCTAGTTTTAGCTGAACCATAAAATATTCAAAAAGTTGCTCAGAAAATTCTAGGATTAATATAACCTAATACTCAAAAAATTCTAATTAGCTTATTGGTAGTAAAATTGGAATTTTTAGAGTTCGGGAAATATTTTTACTAAAATCGAGTAACTTTAAAAATTGTGTTTTTAATAGGTTTTTTTGCATTTTTTGAGCATATATTTTTAGAGGTTTTAGAGGTTAGAATTATAGACAATTATGGGTTTCTTAGATGTTAAAAATGAGTTAAGAAAATAGAAAAAAAAAAGAAAGGCTATATAATGGTCATATTTTGGTCAAAGGAAGAAGTCATCTTTTTCCTTTGAACTAAAGCCAACCGATGGTAACCACAAGGAAAGAGGAACCATTTTTGGTTTCTCAAGCTTAATTTCTTGCCTGTTTCTTCCATTTAAGCCTTCACAAACCCAAAAAGTCAATTCCACCTCGATTTTCACATAAAATCAAGCGTTTAGCCCATTTTTTGCCTCAATGAATAGTGATCCAAAATTTTTTAAATAAGTTTTTTTTTTAATTTTGACATTTTTCCTAGGTTCCTTGGTGCCCAAAAGTCAATATATATGGTCGGTTTTTATTTTTATTGCCCCATATGATTTATTACAAATTTTTACGAATCGAATCTGTAATGGGCAATTAAGGAAGTCGACAAAATTTGAGACAAGGGCAAAAGAAAAGTGAGAGTGGTCCGCAGGAGTGCATTTTAACTCTCTTGGTATGTGTACTTGACATAAATTGTATAATTTTGGTTATCCCTTATTAAATCCATAATATGCCAAAAATGTTATTTATGCATTTAATGCTTAATTAATGTTACGATTAATATTTAATTGTGTTAATTGGTAAAATTAATGTATGTTGAAATTAATTATGAGGATGGATGTATGAGAATGATGAATGTTGGTATTATATAAATATAGCCATGCATGTAAATGTGCATATGTATAGAAAATGTAATGTGTGCATATTATATGATGTTATATGCTTATGTGGACATAAATTATGATGATGAATGCATGAGATGGGATGCTAGAGCCTTGGAAGGCATAGTGGCCAAAATAGTCATGTAAGGTTATATGATTATATGCTAGGTTATATATGCATGTGTATATATGTTAGCAACCTATATGAGTGATATATATGAAGTGTGTTCATAAATGATTGTAAATTTCTATATGGACATAAAGAATAATAATTGGAACGATGGATCACAATATGGAAGGGTGGAAGGTATTATGGCTAAAATGGCTATGTATCTTGATGTTGTATGCATGTTGATCCCATAAGCATGTATGTGTACTAAAATGTGTGTTATGAATAATGATTAACCATAAATGAATGTAATTGATCTTTTGAACATGAAAAGTGATGAGAGAAGAAATGAATGGTATAATGGAGGGATAAAACCATAATGACTGCATAGCTGAGGTGCATGTGTACTTGTGTGCTATAGCATACAATGTATACAAATAATGATTTATGAATGTGTGTTAGGTAATTGATGTTATGTATGTGAATTTGGAAATGAGAGGCATAATATGAATGTTATATACATGGATGATTATGTGATCATAGGTTTATGTGTGTCTAACTATGCTATGAAATAAGGTACAAATGTACATAATTTGTGAATTATGTATGATGGATTAGCTAAGTGTGCTTAAATCATATTATGAGTATTTATGGCATAAAAGAGTTATAACATGGACATGCATTCTTTTATCATTTAAATGCATGACATAGTGCATTTATGATGTAGTATGAGTTGATGTGGCATATTACCTTATAATTTTGCCTAATGCATGATCATGATGTGTATGACATACATGTAATAAGATGAAAGCTTTAGTGCCATATGAATGATGTATTTAAGAATAAAATGATGGTAAACATGAGCTTATTAGCTGTATACCTATGTTGTGGCAACTATAATGTCATAAATATTCATAACATGTTTAATATGATATCATGATGAGACAATCTATTCATTTGCCTATACATGTAGAAGATTACTGTATGGCATTCATTATGTGTTGTGGCATGTCATAAAACTATAATATCTTTATAATTACATTTTTCCCAATTTAGGCATTCGTTGGCTAAACCAATATAATTATAAGAAATATTAGGTAGTATTAATATAGTGAAACTATAAATAACTAGTTAATAGCCCATACAAGTAAATAGCTTAGTTAGATAGGTTGACTGTTCAGCTAGGAGTCATAGTAGCTGCTAGGGTACTTCAGTACTTTTGTGGCCTTCGAGTTGCGATGCATGAACCTTCAGGTTACTTTTTATTTTCTAACCTTCGGGTCTAATATGTGTTGATGATATCATTTTTTGATATTTGGCTCTAATGCGTATTGATCGACGAGTCTATGCTTTTCTAACTGTCGAGTCTAATGCATGCAGGGCCTATATAGTTTTGAGGGCTAAGGTAGTCTACTAATACTCTGTTATCCATAGTGTGGTAGTTTCTTTAGTATAGGCTTAATAAATAGGTATTAATGAATAATAAAAATATGGATTCAATATATGATATGCTTTAATGGTGCATGATGTATAATTCCTATTAAGCAGCATATGCATGTTTTATGCTATGTTATTATAGTCATGTATAACATGATTAATGTTGCACATTATGTTACAATGGGGATGATTGTATTTCATAGATTAATGAATGATATTAGCTGGTATTTTTATACAAGTTATATTGATTACAAAAATAAGCTATTGCTTTGCACATTGTTTACTTCTTCGATGCGTAGGTAAGGTGACAATTTGACAAGCAGGCCTCGGATTCCAATAGAGAGATTCTTTTAGCACTTTTTGGTATATTTTTATTTCTAAATTTTATGATGTATAGTTAGTTGCACTCATATGGATTTAATTACGAAGAATAGGGCCTAAACTAGATAAAATGTATTTTTTAAATTTTAAAATTTCCATAAACTAAATTAAAGTCGATTTTTTTTTAATTTCTAATGACTGCATGTTGATATATCTATTGCATGCCTTGTGATGTTGTGATGCTGATAAGTTAAGGTGATAAGAAGGCTCACTAGAGTTAAGAACATTGAGAAAATATTTATAGAAGTGTTTTTTATTATGTAGGTTACTATTTATATTTAGGAAAGTGTTTGGGTATAGCTGTTATGCTACCGAATTTTCGACACGAGTATTTTCCAAATATGGATAGTAACTAGCTTTTGATAAATTTTTTTCAACCCATATTTTTATAAGATAAATGTTTTCTTAAGAAAGTTTTAAATGGAAAATCATGATAAGATTTGGGTAGCTTGGAAATGTGTGCACTCCTTAGCTAGGATAATAAGTTTAAGGGGAATTAGTTTAGGGCACCACAATATACATAGAAATAAGGCTAGTCTTAGAAGATAGTCTAGGGTAACAAGGGTAAGATTGCGCAATAATCTCTAGTTGCCAATACACCAGGTCAAATATCTAAGAGTGGCTAAATACCTCAGTGTCACACTTGCCAAAAGAGACATAAAAGAGAGTGTTAGAAGCTGAAGCCAAGAGTATGTTTTTCTTATGGATCGCTAAATCATTTTTATAAAGATTGTCAAAAGAGAGTTGATATTGGACAAGGATATGAATAAGCATCCTTTCAAGGCTAGAAGGGAGGTTGAGGAGAGAGAGCTAATGGGGCTTAAAGGGATAGGACAAAGACTAGAGCTAAGTAAAGAGCTCCTACTAAGGAAGAGGTTGATGCACCAGACATCATAGTTAGTACTTTTTTTTTCTCTTAGACTTACCTACTTTGGCATTGATAGATCCAGGGTTTACACATTCATATATATACATAGCATGACCATTAGATCAGGGGTTAGATTATGAGTTTCTTAAAGTTGATATCACGGTTAGCAATCCTATAGGTTAGCACATCATTTTAAATAAGGTTTACAAAGAGTGTCCTTTAATGGTACAAAGGCATAAGTTTTTGGCTAACTCATTAAGCTACCATTTAATTAGTTTGACATGATATTGGGCAAGGACTAGTTGTTCAAGTATCAAGCTAGTTGAAGAGAATAACTCTTGCAGCTGAAGATGGATCTGAGATCACAATTATGGGTGAAAGAATAAATGTTTTGTCTAATATTATATCATTTATGATAGCGAGGCACATAATTAAGAAGAATATAAACAACATTTAAGGATAACATCCGGGTCTATTCAAAAAGTAAA